>MJUU01021536.1:0-14104 GCA_002080025.1 Modiolus philippinarum
GGGGGGGTCATTTCCATATATTATTGGTAGGGATGTGCCGCTGGGTTGCTAGAGACACCCCCTATTCATATATTTTGTGAATCGAAAATACATACCTAATCATATATTTTTGTCAAAAATGTAGACCTATTCATATATCGGAAACAATGGATACCATAAAATCATGCCAAAAGACATTTTGGTTAACATTTGTGTCTAATCTGACTGATTCGAAAAACACCAGCAGTGAAGGTAATCAGTTTAATACTTATCTTGATTGATAATCAAATATTATATCAGATTTGTTTCTGAAACTGAGAAAGGTGACCATATCATATATGTAGCTATGTAAACAATATAGGGCTTATCATATATTTTATCTGAAATAACGACCTATTCATATATTTCCGAGACAAAAATACCTACCTATTCCAGCGGCTCATCCCTACTATCATCAATATAGGAAGTGACCCCGGCCTCCCAGGGGGTAAATACAAGTAGTGGGAAGCAAGAAAAACGGAAAGAAAATCTAGGAAATATGAAAAATGTCAAAAAAGGGAAAATGGGGAAAAGATCCCCTCCCATGTCACTCCTCTTGATTGTTCAATAAATTAATGCTTCATTTTACCCTAGTAGATTGACAGTGTACAAAAACAAACAATTAAACAATATATATTTTTAATCCAATTCAATTCAAAGTTTTATTATACAAAAGTTCAACACAAGCTTTAATAAGTTTTTAACATCGACTATCAAAAAACAAAAACAAAACAACACACAACATAAAAAGCATGCGCAGACAAGACACAGAAGACACAAAAAGACATACAAACAGGCACACAGTGAAATATCAGTCACATTAGCATTCAGCACATAATTAACATAAAAAGAGCATGCATATACTAAACATTAAGAAAACCTACAGACATTTCCGCACATAATGACATATCAGTAAGAAAAAAAAAACATACAAGCAGTCGGCACATAATTTACATCAAGGACTTGTAATGAGAATGATAAGCATCTCTTGATAATTTGGAAAAATATCGCAGGATGTGAGATTTTGTCAATTTTGGGACATTATGTTTAAAGTATTAAAACAACATAAATGTTATAATGATGGTCACAAAAATTGTTACGGCAGTGCAGTAGATGTCACACTTTACGAAAATATCAATTTTGTAAACTTCGGTGAATTACTTTTAAAGCCTTTAGCTGCAAACTATTGTGCATTTTTTACTTATGTAAACCGGAAGTGACTAAAAATTCAATGAAAATGTCTTGATTACAAATTTCAATCATGTGCATTTCAATCAATGCATCTCATTATAAGTCCTTGTTTACATATAAAACACAATACATATTTTAATTAAATTAAACGAAGCACTAAAACACTACAAAGCAAACATGCTAAACAAAAAGCACTAATAACATGCAAGTACAATTTCAAAAAAAAATAAGCACAATTGAAAGCTATTAAAGTTCACGAGAAATAAACAAGATATCAATAAATTATAGCAGCACATTATATATATATGAATAAATAAATGAAAGCACATCATTCCCAAATCATCTATTGTAGCAAAAGAAAGAAAAAAGCTAAAAGAAGGGAACAAAAAAGCTAAATGCAGGCACAGCATTGGCATGAGCCGCCATTAGGGTCCCGTGTTTGAATTAGTTTTTTAAATTGTTCAAGAGATGACTCTTGCCGACACCTGTCTGGCAACTAATTCCAAATTTGTGTTGCATTATATCTAAATGATTTAAGGCCATACCTAGTGGTTCGAACTCTGGGTAAATTTACTGTTTGTTGAGACCTGAAATTATAATTTTGAAATTTTATATCGATCAAATTATGAAAATAACTAGGACTATGTTTATGAATAATTCTAAATGTTTCAATAGCGATAGTTTTTATTCGCCGTACTTTTGTAGTAAGTAAGGCAATTTCGATTTTTTTGAGAAGACATTCATATGAACTGCTGTAGTCTTCATAAACGAAACGGAGGGCCCTTTCCTGATTTTTTTTCCATTAAACATTTATCCGTGTAAGTAGAATAATCAAAATTATGCATCGTCCACTTTCCTCAGTGTCTGATTTTGTCAAAATCGGTGTTTGTGAATGTTAGTTCAATCAAACTCCAGATTTATACCCTTATTTGCATGCGATATAGAAACATTGTAACGATGTGTCAAATCATGGTCGGGAATTCCGAATATAAGATAAGATAAGATAAGAAAACTTTATTTTGATTGGCACACATACAACATACAAACACAAGCTCTAGAGAGCTTTTTACCGAATATAAAAACATATAAATTAACATAAAAACAGCATAAAAAGAAATAACAATACTTGCAATAAATTGATACATCTTACAAATCGAAGCATGCTGCAAAGCAAATTTAGCACTATTTGGTTTAAAATGAAATACAGTAAAAATTTAGCGTTAAAAATTAATAAATACAAACAATATTTTGAAATAATTTCAATTATATTTAGTCATTTAGTTATAGCACTAAAACAATAAAAATTTGCTAAAAGAGTAAGAATTATATAACTTTCTAATTAATTATTGACTAATTTTAATTTAAAAAATGCAGGAGAAAACCAAAATGCAGTTGAAGCAGAACAGAAAAAAAACAGCAAAATAAAATTTAACGACATGCTGAGCAGCGACAATCAGAACCATTCCATGACCGAAGCAAGCTTTTAAAGCTTGAAAACCGTTTTCAGTCCTGAAATGGTTAGGCAAACTATTCCAACGTGAAGCAGCTGCATACCTGAATGATTTTATGCCATACGTTGATGTTTTAACTTGTGGCAAATCCAAGATATTACTATACCTGAAATTATATTTCGAGTTTTTCAAATTTACTAGATTGCTCAGACACACTGGAGCCCGACTGCTTACAATTTTGAAGGTCTCAAGTGCCATCGGTCTTATTCTTCTTATATGCAAAGCGGGTACTTTTGCCTTATCTAAAAGTATTTCATACGATGAATTAAAATCTTGGTACACAAAACGTAGTGCTCTTTCTTGCACTTTTTCCAACTTTTTTTAATTGGGATATGTACAGAAATGCCATGCTAGTGGACAAAAATTAAAATTACTTGAAATAAATGTATAAAATATAGTCAATTTGTTAAGGCTCGATAATACAGAACCTAATCGCTTAAGAATATTTATTTGTTGTGAGGCCTTTCTGCACAAGTTACTGATATGAACATCAAATTTCCATTGATAATCAATGTCAATACCAAGCAACTTAACAGTTTCCTCACATGATAAACTATTCCCTTGAATTTGAATAGTAGGTTTATTTTAATAAGTTTTTTTACCAACTGCAATAACCTGGAATTTATCAGGATTCGCTTGCATTCTATTGACTTGGTACCAGTCGATGAGCACTGGGACTCGGACTCCAGTGTGTCGATCAGCAAATCAAAATCAGGACTGCTAAAAGATAGGGTATTATCATCAGCGTAGTTGTATAGGGAACTCATTTTAACAAAATAAAATATATCATTTATGAAAACATTAAATAATAAAGGGCCTAAAACTGAACCTTGGGGTACACCTTTCTGGATGTCAGCCCAACTGCTCAGAACACCATTTACTTTTATTTGTTGTTTTCTATAAGTGAAATATGACTTTAACAGGGAAAGTGAATGTGGTGATACACCATGAGCTAATAATTTATCTAATAATATATCATGGGATAAGCAGTCAAATGCCTTCGAGAGGTCCATAAGGACAGCTGCAATATAGTGGTTATTATCTAAAGCTTGGCGCCAGTCTTCTAATAGTCTGGGCAGTGTGGTCTGACATCCATGACCCCTTCTGAAAGCACATAAAAAAGGATTGAAAATTGAGTCAAAGAATTCATATAACTGTGTTTCTAAAACTTTTTCGTATACTTTTGAAAATATAGACAAAACACTAACAGGGCGGTAATTTGATTTTAATAGTGGATCATTCTTTTTATGCAAAGGTATTACTTGCGCTTCCTTTAGTCTATCCGGGAAAATACTAGAATCAACTGACAAGTTTATAAGACTTGTCAATTGAGGTACAATCGCGGATTCACTACCTCTAACCACTTTTGCTGGTATACCATCCACACTAGTTGCTTTTTTTAATATTTATATTTTTAACAATTTTAGAAATGTTTTCAGACGATACTCTTTGAAAATTAAATTTTAGATTTGAGTCATCTTTTGCATCTATATTTTTCTTTCTCTGAAATACTAGGGTGATTTGAGGGGCTATACTGAACATCATTACCTATCTTCTCAGCTACTGTAACAAAAAAATTTGTAACAAAAAAATTATAAAAAATATTCGAGACCTCTGAGGAATCATTTATAATTTCACCATCATCGAAAAAAATTACTTTATTTTTCTCATGGTGACGACATCAAAACTCATATAGTGACAGTTGCAAAGATGGATAACTGACCATAACATTAAAGTGTACAAGTTTTTGAGACTGGAATTTCACTTTGCTGACAAAATCGTACAAACTACGGACAAAAACAGCGAATGAGTTGTGAAATGTAGATGCCATTTACCGGGATGCAGTGAATACTTCAGATTAAAAACAGGAAGTACACCTGTGCATGGGAAGTCGAAATCAACAGCGCTTTTCGTAAAATTTTGTTTTCAGAAGTCTATATATAGTAGGGATGAGTATCGTCAATAAAATATTGTATCATGATATATCGATACAGGGCAAGCGTATCATGATACGTATCGATACGTATCGTCTTCTGATTGCTCAATTTGAGTACATTTTTAAATCTTCTTCTTTTAACAATTTTTTGTGATAAAATAGTAAAATATTCCTTGGTGAGACAAGAGTGTTCATTTTCATGTACACGGCTACCTATCTCCAAAATCATAACCTTTCGGTTATGCAATATAGATGTTTTGAGGAATTTCCGGTTACGATTCCGATGATACTAACACGCCGCTTCAACAGGTAAGTCGATCTATTATTTTCATAATTACTTAAATCACTTGGCGTTTTCAAGAAATCGGAGAATGTGAGTGAGTGCGTAATTGATCAAGGTATACCACAGTACCACAATTGTCATAATATGCCAAAGAATAATGACGAGAATTGTTTTTTCTCAACACTGAATTGGGTAAAATTTGACACAAACACCCGACTTCGTGACTGTCAAGGCCCCATATGGTTGAAGCAGCCAATAAAAAGTATTAAAAACGTTTTGGGAGGTATGTTTAATGATTTATAGAATGAATTTGCTGCATTTATGTATGTATTGTGTGTGATTTTTATCTAAATTCTGTCAATGTTGTAGAAGCTTATGCTTCCAGGGACACGTTATGATTCGGTGGATTGGTTATGATACGGGGTATTGTTAAGGTACATAAAGTGTACAGAAAATGTAAAATGTGTTTGCTACTTTTGGATATATTATTAAATTAAAGCTTGGTTTTGATTACATTTGATATTTACTAAAAAAAATATCTGTTAAATAGTTATTGTTGGCCAATTGTTGGTAGTAAATCTGTATAATAATGTTATATATAGTATCTTGATTATTTTACAGGGATTACGTTTTTGACTCAAAGAACAGATACAGAGTGTCAATACCACAACAAAATCTACACGCCAGGGGAAAGCAACCAGTAATTAGAAGGGGAAAGCAATAAGTAATTAGAAGGGGAAAGCAACCAGTAATTAGAAGTCAATATGGAGGCAAGGCTTCTGCCTTCTCGAAGACTCGGACTAATTTTTGATAAATTAAAAAAAAAAAATAAAATTATAAAACCTCTTTGCTTCTTCAGCCGATTTCAATGTCAAAGATGACGTCCTTCCATTAAACTAACTCTTGGGATTAACATCATTTTTCCAAGAAACAGGAAAATAAAAAACCATCAATGTCCTGAAAAAAACTTTTACTTCGTTTTGAAAACTATGGACGCTTCAAGTGTAATGATTACCACTTTCAAACAATCATAATATATCCACGTGTCCAGCACATGTGATGTTTTTTTTTCAATAGGACAAAATTACCATCTCAAGTAAACAAAATAAGAGGAATATTGAATAAATGTATGTATATGCCCAACTTATCTCCATTTGGACATCTTTTAACATAAGAGACATACGTTGTCGAAATGCGCAGAAACTTAATTCACTGTAACTTTGGTATTTTGTTATTTATTAGCAATGTTTATTGTATATTGGGGTAATGATCATCTCTCTGAGAACGCGGAGTGGAGTTCATGTATGTGGAGCCCAGAGCCCAGTGAGTGGAGCCTAGAGCATTGTGAGTGGAGCCTAAAGTTTTGTGAGTGGATCCCAAAGCACCAGTGTTGAAGCCGGGAACCTAGTGTTGGGCCAAAGTGTTTGAACCTGAAGCCCTTGTGTAGAAGCCCGGAGCCCAACCTTGAGAAAATGTTGAGGCACGGAGCCCAGATCCCGTGTTATTCCGCAAGTATACTTATATAAATTGAAGAGGATATGAAGTAAATGGACAAAAGATTACAACGAATACCACACCACATTCCGAAAATGTGCTGAAGATGTATGTTTTCATAAGCAGTGGACTGGTTTGATAACTGATTTATTTTTGAAAAAAAAAACCAATATCTTGATAATTTTTGAAAATAAGGAGTATCTCTATATCATGCAAAGCTCTGTTCTATTACCGTTTTGCTTTCTATTTAGATCCCTTTGGATTTTTAATATTCATTCGGTTTGGTTGTTTGTTCTGTATCTATATCGCTATCAGCCTTGAATATTTTGGTTTCAAATATTTTGGATTGATCTCCATTGATAAGACATAAAGTGTAAAATTGGTCATATGTTCGTTCTGTAAGAAGGGTTTTTCGACAATAAGGTCTTAGGCTCCAACATTAGGGCTCAGAGCTCTAACGCTATTGCCCGGCACCATAATCGGTTTTCAGAGACTCTGGCTACAGAGCTGTGGGGTGCGTCCCCAGGTGGTAGATAAGGGGAATGCCCTGTCTATGTGGGGTAGTCAGGTCAAAATCCGGAAAGCCTGAAAGCAAACCATTGTAGCCAAATTGTGTGGAGAAACGCCACACTCCATGCAGTATAAAGACCCCTTTTTATTTTTCTAAGGTAAGCAGACCCGCTGGGAATCGTACAGAAAGCTAAATTTCCTGCCCCTACCCATTTCTCTTTTTCCAATGGCAATCAAACCTTGTTTCCACCTTTGCCCATTCCATCTTTTTTCCATATTCTCCTACTTTAAAATATTTTTGAATTGATTAACGTATCCTCGTTCTGATATAATTGAAATAATGCGAACTGGACGTTGAACTCTTAACTAATCCATCAATCTAACACTAGTACTCTTGGTTCCTGTCACGGGCTCAACATACATGAACTCGAGGTTCTCTGAGAGCTGAATACTTCTCCACTAAACATTGCTAAAATATGTCCAAACGGAGAAAAGTTCGATATCAGGGTTACTGAGAGATATAGTGTAAAACGTTGCAATTCGAATAATTGAAAACCTGTATTGAAAGTTTATCCCATTTGCCCTCTACAGAATGATTTCGAACGAACTCCAAAACAACAATTCAAAACACAACACCATTATAGATCACACAAGAAGAAATATATATAAATAGATAAAGACTGAACAAAATGCAAACGCCACAAAATTGGCAGTAACAGTGTTTACCCTTAAAACAAATTATTGTCAGGAAAGTGTCGATTTGTTCTGCTGCGCACACTGCAGTTGAAAATTAAAGTATGATACAACGGCAGTAGAATACCGAAGGAACAAAGGAGGGAAATCCACAAAAATCGAAGTCCAAAGACATGGCCAAAACGAGAACACAGAAAACAATGGCGCCAGAAACAAAACAAAGACGTTAGACAGACACAAAGCACGGAAATAGAAATCACAACATTCAAAACAAAGACACTCACAGTGTGAACTCCAGTGAAACTGAGAGTGACATCAGGTGCTCCGGAAGTGTTAGCATGTCCTGCTCTGTTAACAGCACCCGTCACACTGTGAGTGAGTCGATCCAGGAAAATGTCAAAGTCGGTAGTCAAATCCGGGAAGACGTGAATCTAAATGAAAATGTCCACTTTCATTTGAGATACTGACCCGTCATATCAATGATGTTATGGTGACGGCCACAGAATTTCTTGAGGGATGAAATTAACATAGGTTGAACAAATCCCTGACTAAGCAGCTTTTGGGACAGTGTTTTTGCTCTGTTCAAAAAATCACTGTACAAACTACACGCTCGACAGTAACGAATCAACTGTGAAATGTACACCATAGGCTGGAGAGGTAGGTATATTGCTGCAAAGAAAGGGAAAGTTCACAATTGGAAAATTAAAATCATCACGCTTGTCATATAGCTTAGATTTCAAACGTCCATCTTCGTCAATATACAATAAAAGATCTAGGTACGAAGCTGAAGTAGGTGTTTCAGTTGTTTCTTTAACCTCAAGCTCATTGGGATAGATATGATGTAAATACTCCTTAAATTTAGGATTATTAAGAGAGAGTACATCGTCTATGTAGCGGAAGCTGAAATTAAAGGACTGGGCTTAATGTTTTTTGTTTTCTTTGAATAAGCCCTTGTAAAAACTTGGCCTCGTACGAGTAAAGGAAATGGTCTGCTAAAAGCGGCGCACAGTTGGTTCCCATGGGAATCCCTATTGTCTGTTGGAAAATACGACCTACGAATTCGACAAAAATATTGTCGATCAAAAATTCTAACATTTTGATTACGTCAGTCTCAGGGTACTTCTTGTTTGAATCAGTGTGGTTTTTAACAAAATATGTCTTGTCTTTCCCTATAACTAAATAGGTGTATCTGCGTTCTTCATTTTTAGTGCAGAAACATTGATGTATTAAATCTGCAATTACTGTCTTCAGTTTATTGTGTGGAAGGATTGTATAAAGAGTAGAAAAGTCAAAAGTTTGAATGCTATGGCAATAGGTAAGACTGGTTGAGGATAGCTGTTCAAGGAGATCTTTGGAATTTTTAAGAATCCACATTTGATTCATACCGCTCGTGGAGTAAGCTTTATTACAGTAATTTTTCAGGCCATCTCTGACTGCGGTCAACAAAGTAGTAAGAAGCTGTGAAAGAGGTTTAGTGGTGCATCTTGAAGACCCGACAATGAATCTCTGTATGGATTCTTGTATAGTTTAGGTACCCAGTAGATGTAAGGGAGTTGATATGATTAATCTTGTAGAAAACTGAGAATCTACTTCAAAATTTAGGTATTTTGTTTGAAAGATATGTCAAACCATTGGGGGAATATAATTTTATGCTGGCTTCAGTTAATTATAAAACCAAGCAATGAAAGTGTTGTCCTGTTGATGCTTTATCTCTGTATTTATTGTGATTTTGTCTCATATACATTTATTCCATATTCTTCTAATTTTGTTCACTCCAGATGGTAGTTTTGCCCTTTTGAAAATGATAGAGACGTGGAGATATAACGATTGTTGGACAGTAGTAATCATCATATTTGAAGCGACCATAGTTATCAATACACGGTAAAAGTTTTTTTCAGGACATTGGTGGTCCTTTATTTTCCTGTTTCTTGGGGAAATGATGGTAATCCCACGTGGGTAATCCTAAGAGTTAGTTTAATGAAAGGACGTCGTCTATGGCATTGAAATTGGCTGAAGAAGCAAAGACGTTTTATTATTTTAAAAGTATTATTTCATTTATCAAAACTTCTGAGTCTTTGAGCAAGCAAAAGCTTTGTTTCCATAATGCTGTCTTATTGGTTGCCTTTCCTAGCGTATATTTGACACTCTGCATCTGTCCGTTGAATAAAAAAGTGATCCCTGTAAAATAATTAAAAGAAGGATAGCAATAAATATCAAATGTAATCAAAACCAAGCTTTAATTTAATAATATATCCAAAAGTAGCAAACACATTTTACATTTTCTGTACACTTTATGTACCTTAACAATACCCCGTATCATAACCAATCCACCGAATCAGAAGCATAAGCTTCTACAACATTGACAGAATTTAGATAAAAATCACACACAATACATACATAAATGCAGCAAATTCATTCTATTAATCATTAAACATACCTCCCAAAACGTTTTTAATACTTTTTATTGGCTGCTTCAACCATATGGGGCCTTGACAGTCACGAAGTCGGGTGTTTGTGTCAAATTTTACCAAATTCAGTGTTGAGAAAAAACAATTCTCGTCATTATTCTTTGGCATATTATGACAATTGTGGTACTGTGATTACACACTCACTCACATTCTCCGATTTCTTGAAAACGCCAAGTGATTTAAGTAATTATGAAAATAATAGATCGACTTACCTGTTGAAGCGGCGTGTTAGTATCCTCGGAATCGTAACCGGAAATTCCCCAAAACATCTATATTGCTTAACCGAAAGTTATGATTTTGGAGATAGGTAGCCGTGATGTAGCTCAATACATTCTGACTTTTCCATACCAAAATCAGAAAATTTCGAGAATTTAGGTGGTTCTGATTCTGAAATTTTAGCAGAAATCAGAAAAAGATTCGTATCGATACACTGGATTCCGTATCGATATACCTAGTTTGTTGAAAAATATCGCGATATATCGATATATCGGTGTATCGTTACACCCCTAGTCTATACTTATCTGGTATGATACCCATGGTGGTGTATCAGTGGCTGTATCTTTACTAATTTCGAGTTATTTGGATATATTGTATAAAGATGATCCTTGGGGATTTTTCAGTGGAAGAACATCAAATATATAACGGGAACTAAAACTGCAGGATTTTCCTATCTTTTGGTCTTTTTTTATGCACCGTAACCTCATACGAACATGGCTTCTTACGGATAAAAGAATAAATCGGACAAAATGGCAATTATTTTTGCATTGGAACACTTGTCCTCCAAAAACAACAAATATGTTGTCAAATAAAAGTTCAAAATTTCCTCATCTTTACCCGTAGTAGAAAATATGGATTTCCTAGCCTTTTTCATCCCCCTTCATATATATAGTAAAGAAATACTGGTGTATTCGGTTTCGGAGTATACTCACTCTAACTTACCATGTGGTAGAGTAGTAAACAGAGTAAAATCCAACTAGATGGGGCTGTCAGAAACGACAGATATCCCCGCATGTTGCAAGTTAAACACTTGTCTTCAAAGTCCAAGACGTTTGCAATCCAATTATTGCAAACAATTTATTTAACTCGATCGAATTCCAACTATATGTTTGCTAGTTAAAATTCCAAAATATTCTGCCTTATATATAAAGAGTTTCAGGAAATTACCAGTGCTGGAATGAAAAATTATTGCAATCCTTTCATAGAAAATTACTGATTTCAATAAAATGTATTAAAAAAGTATATGGTTTCTTGGAAGAATTCCAAAAAATACCCTGTCTTTGACAATTTCAGGAAAATTGGCCAAAATTAAAATCAAATATTTTTGAAATCCAATTGGTGAAAACGTTAACTTTGTTCTAATACAAAGATATTCTAAAATATTGTTGCTGGGTAGAATTCCAAAAAAGAAATGGTCTTTGAGACTTTCAGGAAATTTACCAAAATTAGAATCAAATATTTTTGAAACCCATTTGTTGAAAATGTTTGTTCGAAACGAAACGGATTCTAAAAGTACTTTTGCTAGTGGAAGAATTCCAAAAAATAATTGGTCTTTGAGACTTTCAGGAAATTTTCCAAAACTGGAATCTCATTTTGGAATTCTAAGCATTCAGAATTTCGTTCTTTAAAAAACACTATATGCTAAAATTTCGAAAAATATGAGTCTTTTACATTTTCAGAAAATTTACCAAAGATGGAACTAAGTCAAAATTCCGAAAGCTTATGAGGTAGAAAAAAAAGAAGGGAAACGGGGAATGTGTCACAGAGACAACGACCCAAACGTATCTATATAATGTATGCACAACAACTTTGCTGAAGATTCAATAACTAAATCCAAAAATGAAGGAGGACTTTTCGTCACATTCAACATGTGTCAAACCTACATCTTTGGGCCTTTGTCGAGATCGACATCATGGGACCTCTTGTTTGCACTAGGATAGAATGAAAAACCAGGAGAGCTTATTGCAATCAACAGACTGCATGATATGTAACCAAATTCAATGTCTCAATAAAAAAAGTAGGAGTTCGTGTCACATTCCACATGTGTCACGATCGACCTCTTGGGGCCTCATGTTTGCACCAAGACCAATGTCAAAAATCTGAAAGTTCAAGATGAAGAACATCAATAAAAATGTTGCTACATGTTTTCCACAGACTTTGTCTCATGTGCATTTACTCCACATCCTTTCATTGTGGCTTATTTCCGTCCGATCTGAAAAAATATAACATGGAAAATGTAATGAAATGTGTCCCTGTGTGGAAAATGTCATAGTTACAACCACACTTTGGCGTAATTTTCCTTTGAATGATCCCTTACAGGATAATATGAACTCGATTGCCAACAAATGTGTCTGTCTCAGCAGAACATACCTTTACACCTCTCATGGCTCCAACTGAACCAAATTTAGGTTGAAATGTCATTTATATATATGAACTCAGATGCCAACAAAGATGGCCACCACAGCTGTACATATTTTGAAATATCATGTGAAAATCATGTCTATTATTATTGTTTACAATATTTGTAAAGCGCATAACATAATTATGAGAAGATTACTCTAAGCGCTATATAAATACACAATACACATGATAAAATCATTGTCATCATAAATTAAAAATTTGAAGATGGACATATTCAAAGAGTTAACAGAACATAAAAATAAATAAAAATAGATTTTAAATAAACTAAATAAAAGAAGAAATTGCATGAGAAACTGTAAGATTTATTAAATACTCCACTTTAACTTGAAGAAAAATAAACATAAAAATGGAACAATAAATAGAAAATTAAGTTTAAAAACAAGAAAAAACTAAGATCTAAAAAAAAGCGGAAAGAACTACTCTTATGATAACCATAGGATAAAATCAATAAAATACGGAAGCGTACTGATGCCACGTGAAGGAAAAAAAAATCTCCTAATAATGAGATAATATCTCATAATTATAATATCTCATAAGCATGAGATATTATCTCATAATTATGAAATAGTGTTTCATTATTATGGGATACAATCTCACAATTATGAGATAATCATCTCATAATTATAACTTATTATCTCATTATTATGAGATATCTCATAATAACGAGATGTTATTTTATAATTACGAGATAATTATCTCATAATTATGAAATAATATCTCATTATTATGAGATTTTTTCTTCATGTGGCATCAATACGCTTCCGTAATAAAAGGATATAAATGCAACACAAAAGTTAATAAGTAAGACTGTGCAGTCAGTTATTCGAACCTGAAGTCAACAAACACAACCATAAAGTTAGAAGTTATCACAATATGCTCGTCCCAAAAGAAACGTTTTCAACTGTTTCTTGAAAGCCTCCATAGATGTTTCAAGTCGAAGACTGTTAGCTAGGAAGTCCATTCCACAAAGTTGAGGCCGCTTTATCGAATTTTTCTGGAACTATGCTAATTATCCCCGCACTTTCGAAGAAAGTTCGGGGATAATGTTATACCCTCCGTCTGTCCGTCCGTCCGTCCGTCCGTCACACTTTTCGCCTCCTACATTTTTGGATTTAGGGATTTAATTTTGTTGAAATTGTTGCATATAGTCTGCAGATGCGCAATAAGCTTTCGGATTTTCGATATTGGTCTTGGTGCAAACAAGAGGCCCCATGATGTCAATTTTTACACATGTGGCATGTGACACAAACTCCTCCTACATTTATGGATTTAGGGATTTAATTTTGTTATAGAATTGTTGCATATAGTCTGTAGATGCGCAATAAGCTTTCGGATTTTTGATATCGGTCTTCGTGCAAACAAGAGGCCCCATGATGTCAATTTTAACAAAGACCCAAAGATGTGGATTAGACACATGTGGCATGTGACGCAAACTCCTCCTACATTTTTGGATTTAGGGATCAAATCTTTATGCAGAATTGTTGCATATAGTCTATAGATTTGCAATAAGCTTTTGGAATTTTGGTTCCGGTTCCAACTTTGGTAAATTTCCTGAAAATGTCAAAGACACATATTTTTTTTT
>MJUU01021536.1:22365-46504 GCA_002080025.1 Modiolus philippinarum
GAGTAATTTGATAAACATGCATATTGTTTTCAATTTAATATAACAACACCGTATTCAACTCAAGAAAATGAAGAAATATAACTTAAAAACACAATGTATACGATTTTGAAAGAAACTATATTTTATCGGAAGCACGAAGGTCATCTTTTAGAGCTGCTAATAGGCTTGAAGCCTCACGTGATATTTTCTTGTCATTATAACATCTCTCCAGCCATTCCATGGCTTCGAGATAAAAATCTTTACTTCTACAAGAGCACCAAATAAATGTAGATATATGTAACGGTGAAGCATTTTTTAAATCCAATTCGTGGAAATGATTGACCCTATCAAAATAAATCCTTAAAGTATGTTTGGTAGGTAGTAAATTGGGATATTTTGGTGTAGGGATATTTTGGCGGTTTTGGTGCATGTTTTATTTTGGTGTGTTGAGTTTTGGCGCTTTGGTAAAATAGTTGTGTTTAATTTTGGTTCTTTATTTTAAAAAGGACGGGAAATTGTACAAGAAAGAGTTCTTGTCCATTTGTTGTATTAATTTCACTGCAGTTTTGATAGAGAATAAAGGAAAATCAACTATGTCTCGGGAAAAGTTACAAAATGAAGTTTTTATTTATTTCAATTTTATTCGGTTTTACACTTTTGTTGATTATTTCCAAATTGTACTTACAATACTTTTTGATACTGTAGCGAATTTCCAAATCAATGTTTGGAGTTTCTAATTTTGGAGCATAATAAATTTTGGTATGTTTAATTTTGGCGATTTGTATGCAGGCGCCAAATGCCGAAAAATAAGTGGTCTTGGAGACAATCAGGATATTTACTTAAATTGGAATCACATTATAGAATTACAAGTTTTTCAGGATTTTATTATTTTTCCAAATACTTGCCAAAATATAAAATTATATCTTAAAGTGTTCAAAAACATTTTCAGGAAATTCATCAAGTTGGAATCGGAATGAAAATGCTGCAAGCTTACAGACTATATAGGAAACAATTATATATATATACAACTGAATTAAATCCCTAGATCCCAAAATTTAGGAGGAGTTTGCGTCGCGCACCATATGTGTCACAATCCACACATGGGAAGTGGATGCCCGTCACAATTGAAAATTGTTTACAAATACAACTCATCATTTCCAAGCTTAAGACCAAATTTCAAATCATTCCCCCATTAAAAGCCGAGAAATCGGTGACAAAAATTTGGTTTTTGGTTCAAAAATCAAAGTATGGACATCCCGAATGGATGCCCGAAAAACTTGAAAATTGCTTATACAATACAAATCATTATTTCGAAGTTTCAGACCAAATTTCAAATCATTCCCACTTAAAGGAGCCAAGAAATCTTCGACGGAAAATATTGTTGACGGACAGACGGACAAAGTGAAATCATAGGGCACCTGCATCTCGACGCGGGCCCTAAAATGTGGGAGGAGTTCTCATCGCATACAAAGGGTGTCAAAATCGACCTCTTTGGGCCTCTTGTTTGCACCTAGACTAAAATAGAAAATCCGAAAGCTATAATTGCGCATCTGCAGTATATATGCAACAATTCAAATAATAAAAAAAAACTAAATCCCAAAATATAAGAGGAGTTCGCGTCGGAAGAAAATCGATGGACGGACAACTTGAGGCCAACGATAATACCCCCGAATTTTCATTCGAAAGTGCGGGGACAATAATAAGGAGTAGAAGACATAGCCTGTTTTCGGGTAGTTTAGTCTAACTTTGATCCCCGCGATCCCGAACTGATTGACAAATGTAATTCTGCAAAAATAGGTAATTATTAACAGGAACATTAACGTAATAAGGTGATAATTTATTACTTTGATGAACCAATACACGCTTGTACCCTTCGTAAATGAGCTCACTTCATACTTAAAGGGCATATAAAATCTATCTATATTATATGTTCTCTTAAAAGTGTAAATATGAAATAAATCTTTTTGACGTCATAAGAATTCGATGTTTTCAATTTCCGTAAACAACGGAGACCACCCCGAACATTTAATATTCATATTTCTGACCACATATCAACAGTTTTTTGTTATATCCAGAATAATGACTCCTTAATGGAAAAGAAATCTGAACATGTAATTTTATTCCCTCCGCATAAACTTGTGTTGGGATGTCGCTATATGTTACTAGCTGGTACCACCGAAAAATTGTTTTTATGCAGTATTTTCTTTTTTTCCAATTTTGCATAAATGCATAAATTCTAAAACAATTTTTGTTCAAAAGAGGGTCTACCAAAGAATGTTACAAATAAACTGGTTTGATGCAAGTAATTGAATTACAAATCAATCAATCAATCAATTATAATCAATCTATCAATGCTATTATTTCTACAATTCATTCGATCCATCACATCATTGACTAGCTGTAGACTGGAAATGAACACCCTTAATTGATCAAAACGGGTGCATATCGACATTAATAAGTCCGACAATCATTGGTCCGACAATTATTGGTTCGACACTTATTAGTCCGACACTCCTTAATTCTACAGTGAGGTTGATCTAGCCTTTCCAAAGAAAATGATAGGGATTAATCTTACTTTTTTGCACCCACTTTGTCGTTTAATTTTTTGTCCTTTGAATTTCGACCCCTGACAATTCTTGGTAGTTATTTTTATAAAGCCTCTCTGCATTTTTTCGGGCATTTTTTTTTCTGCGTTCTGCAAGAAATTTTAAATAATATGAAAAAGGAAGGAAACTGGGTAAATGTCAAGGAGACACCATCCCACTCCAGGTTAAAACGACCCAAAACAAAATGTTCAAGAAAAAAATGGCACCAACCCTTAAACCATCCCCTGTATCCATCAATGAACAATGATAACCTGAACACCACAATGAATAGTACCACAGTCCATTTATTTGACAATAAAAGCCCTTACCTCTGAAAGATTATGTTCTAACGGTCCGATACTAAGCTAATTAGTTGTATGAAAGTAGTATGGCTATTTGTCCGTGAATTTTGTTCCTATGATGGGCCATTTTTAAAAATATGCCCAAATGTTATTGAAAATCGTGTAAGGTGGTCTGGTACGTGTTCTTCTTGGTAAATAATATATGCTACATTTGTTTGTTTTCTGACACATTGGCAGTCGAACATGGCTGTAAATAGTATTTTGTGTCCATTTTACAGTGTTTCGCAGGATGGTACTACTCGAAGGAGACAAAGAACCTGAACCAATTTTTTGTTGCGACTGTATAAAAAAATCGCACTTCCACATGGCACTAATTTTAGGTTTGTTCTGTAGGTGCTATACAACTATTTGAATGAAAACCTACAAAATTGCAACAAGAGGCCCTCAAGAGCCTGTATCGCTCACCTTGGCCAAGGGTGACATATATGGTCAAAATAATCCCAATGTTTAAGGGTCTCATTTTCCAGATGGTTAGACGTTGATATGATATGTCAAATGGTCTAAAACTAAATTCTTTTGGTTGTCATCTTTTTTGAAGGGGACCACCAAGGCCTACTGTGACAAAGTTTGGTTTAAATTGATCCAGCGGGTTTAGAGAAGAAGATCTTTGAATCAAAGGCTTACGAATTAGAAAGACGGACGACGGACGCATTTGTGATAGCAAAAGCTCACCCTGACATGGCAAAGTGAGCTAAAAATGTGCTAAAATTGCAGTCAATTGGCAAGTTCAGTGGCTAAAAGGATACGAAAATGCATTTGAATTGATTTTGCCATGAATTCGTATATGACAAATAATCTTTAAAAGCTTTTTGGATAAGGTTTAATACATTCGTGAAATTTGTATGCTGAAGGAAATAAATTCACGAGAAAATTGTCATACATTTTTTTGACCAAGTACAGTACACGCTTGTATGGAGAGATTATATTTAAAGCGTTTATAAGGTTTGAATATGTGTATTTTCGGTTTTCTATTTTCATCATAAATTGAATTCGTATATGTCTTTGAATTCGAAGCACAGCCAAATCCCTCGGTGGGAAGGCAATCTCGATGTTCTTGTCTCTAATTCTAACCACGTTGGGTTACTTCTCCAAATTATTTTATTTTGCAAGTGAATTTCAATTTGATTTAAATCTCTTTGTGACTTATATGCAGATGTAGCTTCGTAATTGCGTATTCAAAAGAGAAAAAATGACCATGAGCTCTACAGTGTAAAAATTTCCAATCACGCGAATTAAGGAGCTTCATAAAAGACTAAATGTAAACCAATACTTGATTTGTCATGGATATAAAGCAATATTTGAAATTTGCCCTAATAGTCCATTAATTTAATATTCCCGCATTATATATGTGGATGAAATACAAAGATTTGCCTGACAGACAGACAGACAGACAGACAGTCAGAATACAAAAAGAACAAGCGTCATTTAAGGTCTTCTGAAACCAGCACAAGAACAACTGCATGGTCAGACGAGCGACTGCTGGAAACCGTTCCAGTATTTTTTAGGACAAGGTGTTGAATTGAACCAACAATTGTCGGACTAATAAGTGTCGGATAAATAAGTGTCGGACAAATGAGTGGTGGACTAATAAGTGTCGGACTAATGAGTGTCGGATTAATGAGTTTCGGACCAATGAGGAGACCCGATCAAAACGTTATGTCGTGACAGAGACATTTAACTTCATGTAAACTAATTATATGTCTCTTGTCGTGACCATGGTTATTTTCGCTGTATCAGTGACACATTGTTTTTCTCACAACATAGAAAAAAACACGATTTAGATCCAAAAGGGAAAATTAAATTTAGCAAAGAGTTTATATTACATCATTTATCTTTATATCCAAATTCCTTATCTCCCTGTGATATGTCCTGATATGGTGTGGTTCCATGCGCCCAGTTACATCACAAGATTTTCCTTTGTATCGAAAGACTCGGCTTTGTGATCTCCCTTTATTGTGCTGGCACATCACGACAAATGGTATATTAGATTTACCTCCCTTACAATAAGTTTCAACGTTTTTTCCCCTGTTTATTGGTGCTTTAAATCACAGGCACCTTTATAAAAAATGTCAGCCCTTCCCCCTCTTCTGGGAGGGACTGACATTTTTACGACACAAAGTACCTTCTTGCAAACCTAACAACAGAGATAGAGAGAAATTTCTCGTCAATCTAGCCTGATCCCCCTCCCAAGTGTATTTCTGTAAGTCGGGTGTCACATCTTTTAAACTTGAACATGTTTTCAGCACATCGTTCAAATCCCAAGGGCATAAAAAATGTCTAGATGAAACGGTTGCTGTGAGGAAGAAATCTCCCGTTCTACATATGTATAAGCAAGAGGGTCATAATCAAGCATGGTTAAAAAGAATAGGAAGAAAACTTTACTTGTATTAATCGGGAACTATGATTATTGCTTTTTACAGCTCCCCAAAAAGGGTATAAACATTGCCATCCATTTTTGCCACAAGTCTGCAATAAAGGTTAAAAATTGTCCAACAAAAGTTGGTACCAGAACAACTGTAATTTTCGAGTCATTGCACCCTGACCTTCTCTTAAAAAAACAAAAACAAAAAAAAACATTACCAATCATAAAAATTGCTTGAAGAAACAATAAATTACAATAATAAGAGCGATCTTCAGCAGGGTATCTTACCTGTTACATAGTATGTATGTAGGAATGAAACAGTTGTTAAGATAGAGGTATTTTTTCCTTATCATGCATACAAAAACACAAAATAACAATGAAGTCACTATTTGAAAATAAATTTCAAATATTTTATTTGTCTTGTAAACCAACATAGAAAATTGCGACAAAAACAAACATAACTAAAGAAGCAAGTAAATAAAATTACATGTAACAGAGTTACAATGTTGTACAATTTTCAAGACTGTGAATAATACGGAGCGGGTATAATGTTTGACGGACGAGTCTGTTGGTTTCGATATACTTAGTACTTGGTACTTAGTATACTTAGTATCCATATGAAGATTTGATTGCCAATTGCGTGCTTAGGCCACACAAATCAGCGTCTTCTTAACAAGTTGCGGACATGTCTCTGTAGCATTTGCAAAACATTAAATATATATTAAATTATATTTAGTGTTACTGCATGAATATTGTCCCGAGTAGAATTTTATATTGCACGACCTTGCGAGTGCAATATATATTCTACGAGGGATAATATTCCCCAATATTCAATAACTCTTTTATGATATTGCAAAGCCAAAATTCCTAATAAGAGGATTTTTTTTGTCAATGACGTCATGAAATTAAAGTTATATTTGCACTAGTGCAATATGGAAATTTATTGCACGCTTACATTCGGTTGCTTTCTTGGGGAAATATTATGTCGCTATACAATAAATTAAATTATATTCAGTGAATTGTAAATAAGACCAAAAAAAGAATAGAAGAATTAAAAAGTTGTACAGTGGTCGTCTTTTGACTAGTCGTGACAAATAAACAAGATAAAATCACATGCCACAATCCACCGGGGAACTGCACAAGAAAAACAATAAAATGACAAAAGACAATCGGTATAGCTGAACTTGGTACCGGTATAGCTGAACTTGGTACCGGCACTAGCTATTCGAAACAACATGCTTCTTTATTCCGGTTTCAAATGTTCAAGCCAAATTACCACGGATCTGAAAATGTTTATGTTCTTACAGTTATTCATATAACTTGCACAAACTGCCGTGTTTTGAATTAAATTGTTAGACTGTATTTTTGTGTGAACGTACCGTATGAACTAAATATATATATATATATACTATAAATCATGTTAGTTTTACGTTGTACCATACGCATATGAAGAGTTTTAAACCTATTCAAAACTCTAAAAACAATATATTTGTGTGTAGTATATACCGTCCCGTTTAGTATTGAATGCAGTCGTTCTAATGCACTGTATTTTACTATCAGGTTAATTGTATAGTGAGAAATTATTAGAAGGGAGCGATATTATTGGCTAAGGAACACACGATCATTTGTGATTGACGCGTCTAACGTTGCACGCCCCCAAGTAGAATACATGGTCCGGTTTGGAGTGTGTAAAGATGAAGTTTTGACCATGTTAAGTTACGATGGCATTAGTTTTGCTGATTTGTATATTGCTTCTATCAATGCAATATCGGTGCAGCCCTGTGGGTTTATCAGATGGTAAGTAAATTATTTTTATCTATATTTATATCTTAATTTTTATTTTACCTCCCCCTTTTTCAGTATATTCTGAATAATTTTATTTCTTTGTATTTTCAGGTATAAGAGGAGGACTAAAGAAAGAAATAATATATCCAAAAAGACTTTATAGTCATGAAAATTCAAATAATATTAATAATCATATTCATAAACGGAGTACAAATATTAATCCATTAAAAGTGTCATATTCAATACCAGCATTTGGCAATGAATTTCTGCTGGACTTAATCTTTACAAAGGAGTTTATTCCTGATAATTTTATTGTGCAGAAGTTCGCAGACAATTATACTTGGATAGATGAAAAAAGTTCCGATTCGGAGCTATGTTTCTATCGTGGAGCTATTAAAAATGCAAGCCCATCATGGGCAGTTTTTAACTTATGCAAAGGCCTGGTAAGTTGTTTAGTTCATTATTATTAAAATTACTTTTATATAAAAGTTTCAAAATGTGTTTTTTCCTGTGTTATGGAACGTCTTAAACTTACTATGAGATGTAAGCAAGACTTATCGTTGAAGACTGCATGGTACATGACTTCAAGATGAAGAACAACAATAAAAGCATTGTTCCATGCTTGGAAATACCGAGTATTTGTAGTAGAAACTTTGTCTTAAGCGCATGTACTTCATATCATTTGATTGTCACTTGGAAAAAGGTATCAAAAATTAAAACACCCCCTTTCATTCCATGGACATGGAACCCCAAAGCTGTAGAGAAAAAAACACTAAATTCAGTATGCTTGTCAGTTATTTTACAACCACATTTACAGGTAAGCTGATTTTACTATAACAGATTAGCCGAGTCAGCTATAGTTAGTCGCATGTATCGTCTGTCGATATACCTACATTGCACTCTGTGTATATATGTCTATCTGACGTACAAACTGGCGGTGGTAGCAGAAAAATTAAACAATGTTTTACCTATAGGTTAATGATATTTTATTCCAATCTCATCCTCTACGATAATGTGTAAACTCTGTGAAGAAAGTGAAATATTGTGCTAATTGTAAGTTAACGTCATAAACTGAATAGGTTTCTCTGGTAACGTTAACGCAAAATAGCGTCAAGAAATGATAGACTACACATCTGATTTTTTTCCTGTCTCCAAAATGCAATCTTCAGGTGAAAAATATTTGCTCATTCGAAATTGAAATAGTAAAATTTGGATTTACAACTTGCGAGTTTTATAAGCAACTTTTACTTTACATAATATTTTAACTGAGGACACACACAACTATTCCTGAATTAAAGCAACCGTTTGGAATGGGAGAAAACATATTTAATGACGTTTTTGTTTTAACTGAAGTCTTACTTTATACAACTTTTTACGTTGACTACTGTGATTGAGCTTGCAGTCCCTATACGTTTCTGTTGGCTTCAATCTTGCATACAATTGGTCTATGCCCTGAACTTTACCTTACCACCCAAATTGTACATATATGTTCGTCTTAGAATTCCGCAATTGGAATATATTTTTTTGTATGCGTTTCCAGACAGCCTTCAAAAATTTGATTCTAATGGAGTTAAAAAGAGGGTTTTATAGTTTAATATTTATTTATTGGCAATTTCATGTAATTTTTTTCCTTAATTCGCCGAAAATTTGTTTCATATCTTCTCCGGTGGTGAAGAACGGATGATCCAGTGATCCCCCAGATATTCATATTACACGAAAATACGTTCGAATGTCTTTATTTATCTTTTCCGTGTTAGAGTTCTTCGTGTTATTTATTTTTGTTTGTCTTCCAAATGTTTGACTTTTTGATCTGCACTGAAGAGGCAAAAGTTGTAGAAACCGGGGTATAAGCAGTACTAAAATTGAACGCAATTTTGATATTAAAATAAGCATCGATGTCCATTTCACTACACACTGTAAAGAGAATATAGTGACAAATATTGTCAGTTCAAGTTTGCCCGAAAATAGCTGTTTTATCTTGAAAGAGCGTATCGGAAAGCTCGAAATTGCTTAGTTTTGACCTTTTGTTAAGATAAAGACCAATTTCAATCAGTGATGGACAGGGGAGGGGAGTGTGGCCCAGTCCCCTCCTAGATTGAAAAACAAAAATCAAGGGTTTTGATTGGAGAATTGGGTTCCGGTCCCCCTTTTTGAAAAATCATGCATCGACCCCCTCCTAGCAGAAAGTCCAGATCCACCGCTGTTAATACGAATATAGCCATACTATTCACTACTGTGAGCATCCCGTTACTCTTTCAAAACTATAAAAAGGGGCAATTACCTAATTGGGATGATAGAGTATACCTATAGGTTATAATACACCATTAGACGGTATGGGCGCATCCATTTTATTTGGATTTACTTGGATAACATGCAATACAGATTTAAAATCATGGCTGCCTGTGATTGGTTGTAAATATACTTGAATTTTATTTTTTGTCTGAAACTACATTGACTTGGTAATGTTTTGGAACTAGCATAATATTTTTATTCTTGTCCTGCCTTATAAGGGAATTTTTATTTCAGTCGCAATTTTTTGTTGGATTTTTTTGCGAGATTGACGGTTGTCACTAAAAACCGAAATTTACTGTAAGAAGAGCTGCGGCATGCCCCTGTTTTTTTTCTGTCATAAAGTTTTGTCGGATGACGTACTTTCATAATAAAAAGGATTTGGAGCCAAAACTCTTTTGACAAATTCCGCGGAGTAGGATTCGTTACTATTGTCGCCTATGGGAAAACTAATGGTGTATTGTAACCTTTACTTCATTTGTATAACACCATCTTGTTGATTTCTTCTGATCTGACGAATATTATATTTGTAAATAACTGATTGGATAGTTTATCTATGTTCAAACTTTTACCAGGATAACTATGTCAATACTAGGTATCGTAAAATAGTATTGTAAAAGTAATCATATCCCAGGTGGAATATCTTGTATTTACGTCATCCAGGGAAAATGACAGTTGCTGGATTTTCAAGTTTACAGCGTGAAGTCGTATGAGGGAAAGAAACATGACTGGTTCTGTTTATTTTATTTTTGTTGACGGAGATATACCCTTTAGCAGATCTGAATTTAAGCACTTGGACAATCAGAGCTTAGTTTCAGAACCGGTTTTACAAGCAGTTTGTCTGCGCTCATCAGCTTATCTTCTACGGAAAAAATATTGAGGGGTGTCTCCGAGGAGGTTCTACCATTAGGAAAATGTGGTTTATTATTTACCATTTTGTCCCTAATTTAAATGAAAGGTTAACGAAAGGAATCTGGCTTCCGTAACCTTTACAAAGGTCAACGAATGCGTTAATTAGCTTTGATTCCTCTACGGTTTCCTGATTCAAATCAGAGACATATATATACATATGCCCTATATGTCTATTTCAAATATTTTATTGATATAAAGAAATTCAATAGGATCAGTCTAAATCTTCTCCTAATAACAAGATGGAACAGTAACTACTTATGGTCTATATGTCTCTGTTCAAATCAAAAAAAATTTCTATATAGGAAAAATGAAATGATGGAGTTAATGTACATGTGACAAAAACGCACACGATACATAGAGAACTCCAGTTTATCAAGGACAGGGTTTTTATTCCTGTCTACATCTTGATGTCGCCTGAGGGTCTTCAAATAGAGCTGAACAATATTCACCCCCTCAAGCGAGATCAAGCTGGCCCCTAGCGTGCACTTAAGCGGTATTCTTGACAAAAATTATAATCAAAGTCACTCCCTTGACCCCCACCCGCCACGGAGTGCCAACTTGGGCGACCAGCTGAAAGCACCAGGGTTACAAGAAGAGAATAAAAATGTTGAGTAACATCGATCGCAGCTAAAATGTGTCATTGTCGGGAGCGGACAATGAGAAAAAAGTAAAATCGGGCAATGTATGCTTACAAATATTTGTCATTAAGTAGCCAGACGAAAGACAAAAATAAGGACAAAAAACAACACCCGTAACAAAAATCTGGATAATTCATATTAGCCCGCGTTTCAAAACTTGGGCCCTTGCACGTGCATACCAACAAGGTGCGCGGTCAAGTGATTAATTAAAATAGAATTCTCATCAGCAAAACGTTTGGAGAAATGGAACCATACATTGACGCACCAAGCATCTGATCAGGGTCTTTCATACTGAAGACGATCAGTTGCAAAGCACGAAAAATCCCGAATGACAGTAAATGACACAGTCCTCAGATTAAATCTTCCATTGGAAGAGGACACCTTTGTATAAAAGTTGTAAAGCATGGCAATTAAAAAAAAGCACTAAACTTATCACGTTATGCCTGGCATGATGCACGCTGTGACCAAGTATTTGTACTGTACAAATTTTCATTAGACCATTTACACGTCTACGGGGGTGGTAAAGGGGGGTCCCCAACACGAAAGAACGTGCTTAAAAATTGTCGAAAACGAAACACGAGTGATAAAAATGGCCAATCACGAAACACGGAAAATTGCTGCTCGTAGTTCGCCGAAAATTTGAGAAGTCATTATCATTTACGGTAATACATTCATTATATCTTAAGTTTTTTTACCTGAAATCTCTTAAAAGTACTGAAAATCTGTGAAATTTTGCTATGTGATACTTTCCATTACCGTTACAATTCTAATTGTAACAAGTCCCGATTTTTTACAGGAAAATGAACACGCACGAAATATAAAATATCTAAAACGAATCACGAGCTCAAAATATGGGCAAAAACGAGGCACATGAAATAATGCCAACACGAAAACACGAGGAATAAAAACGCAAATCACGAAAACACAAATTTGTAAAACGCCAAAAACGTTGCACGAAAATAACCCTTTACCACCCTCGTCTACTACATGTCCAATCTTTGACTGTTTTATTACGCTTTCATCATAGGGACGTAACCACTGACCCGTCAGCTTGGTTTACCTGATTCATGTTCGCCCTATTACCTGTTCGCCCTAATCCCCTTTCGCCCTGGGTCCGTTCGCCCTTATACCTATTTGCCCTATATAATCATGTTTTAACAAATATGTTGAGAATAAACATGTATTAAAGCAGAAATAGTTATTTACTTGCAAAATTTATCAAAAATCAAGAAGAGTATTTATTGGAAGTAAGACAACCTGACGATATGGTGGATGAACAGCAGAAATCAAGTATAAAAAACGGAAACTTTACATACACATTAGAACCTGGAAAAAACATTATCCCATGTTACTTGAAATGGAAATTTGTTGGCATTTTTCTCAAGCGGCCTGAACATTATTCAGCTGTACGAAATCGTTCGCCGATAACACTGCTTACCAGGGGTGATTATATGTAAAGTTGCGTAAAAACTTTAAAATAAAAGTATAATACTTTTTTTTTCAACATGTTGGCACTAATAAACAATGAAAAAATGGAGAAATGCACATGAGACAAATTCTTTACACATACATGCTAAACAAGCAATGGAACAACGTTTTATTGTTGTCCTTCATCTTGAAACCACCAAATATGTTTTTGCATCTTTTTTTTTTCACCTAGTGTGATTTGAAAGTAAGAAAATAAATGTCACCTTCTATGTGTTTTCATTAATTTTTCCACTGTCGTTTCAGTTTTGTTTTATTTTTCGTCATTAATTTTTTTTATTTGTAAAAACACACTCTAGATCAAAGGAGTCAAATTGTGAAATAAGTTTCCTTTTATGTCTACCGGTTCCTTCTTGCATTGATTGTACATATCCAAGCTGATTATTAATATAGTAAATACATCAAAAACAATGAATGGCTAATTAAAAGACTAAACTATATCTGATCAACATTTTATCACATTCTAAAATGATAAATAAATAAAAACAAGTTGTAATACTAGGATTAAGCTTTATACCTTTTATGAAAAATAGGGCGAACAAACTCTAGGGGCGAACGGACCCTGGGCGAACGAACCCAGGGCGAACATGTAATTAGGTGAACAGACCCGATACCCAGTTCAGCAAGGGGTAGAACTAGAACTGGGACTAATATATATTATATATGTTATATTAGTCCCAGACTAGAAGTAAAATTCTAATTTGAAGAATTCTATCATTAGACAGGTTGGGAACACTCTCCCAAACCGGATATTGTATGCCAAACAGGATTTTATATCCCGAATGGGGTATTAATTTCATACAGTAAAATCAATAATTTTGCCTATTTGAAACAAATGCGCACCTTTTTAGATCAATACAAACAACTTTTGAACCCTTGGAAAATGCTGATTTTCCAAGGGATCAATCCCTTAAGCCATGCACAGCAAAGGAAACTTCCAAACCAAAAGTTGTTAATATTGATCTATTAAAATGCACATTTGTGTAAAATTATCAAAAATTTTACTGTATTAAATTTATATCCCGTTTGGGATACAATATCCCGTTTGGGAGTGTGTTCCCAACCTGTTAGAGTAGGAGTAATATATTGAATATCTTCAGATAAATTATTTCAAGGTATTTGGGTAATTACTGAAGTCGAAATCGATCAATTCAATGTCAACTGGCCTCCCTTTCCCTAATAATGAGACAGCAAACAACATTGTCAGTTGTGAGCCAGTAACATCCTTTTGAAAAATATGCAAAAATGGCAGTCTTCCCTCAAATATGAAATTCAACTCATACATAGATTGGCTCACAGATTTTGCTTTTCAAAGAGAGATTTTTTATCAATGATGCCATGTTTGTCTTTCAAATGTCAAGTCAGCAATGCATTTTTGAAATTTTGTTGACATAATCACATCCAGAAAGTAAAATTGTGTTATGAGGACTTACAGAATATTACGTCTTTCCTATTGACCTCTACTAAAATTTATTGCTATTCGTTGGTTGTAAAACATATGGCAGTCAATATGGACTGATAATGTCAAATTTAGTGACACATCTTGAAGAATACTGCTATTGGATCTCAATAGAGCTTTATGACTTCTTATGACAAGTTGTAATTTGTAGTAACAAATGCAGTCTAGTATTCAAGCAGAAATATTTGTCTAGAGCAATATACATATGTGTGATTTTTTTTTTGCAAAGAAAGGATAGCATGTAGTAAATGTAGGACTAAGGTATTTCTATACAAAAATGGATAAAAAGCTGAATACAAAGAAATGGATTGTCTTAAATAACAACACATTACTGAAAAAGCAGGTCTAATACATTACTCAGAGCAAAGTGATGCAGTAACACAAGAATACGTAGCATTCTTTACAAAGTGACAATACAAATAAAAATCCAACACTTTGAGGAAAAATCCTCACAGCCACAAAGTCAATTCAAGTGTTTCAGTAGGTGAAACTCTTATCAACACTTGTGGGACCGTCACTAGAACATCTAATAATGTGTGAATTTTGCAGCTTTGAATAGGAATTTGGACTTGTTTTCGTAATACAAAACAGAATATTTGTACATAATAGCAAGAAGTATTTAATTTTGTTATGTCAAGGAGCAGATTCAAAAGTGGGATGCACATTGAAGAAAAAAATCTTTTTTACATAAAATCTTAATTTGAAATAAAGCATAACTTTTGCATGTATTTGAAATTCTTCATCTGATAGTAAAAACAATCAAATATCTATTGATTTCTGTTTTCAGTTGGGTACTTTTCATGTACATGGTGAACATTTCATTGTTGAGCCAATCACAGAAAGATATTCTTCTAAAGAAGAGAACAATGCTCATTATATCTACAGACATTCATATCCAGTTAAATCACAGTCAAACTGTGGTGTCAAAGGTAGGTGTAATGTTTTGCATGCTGCCTGAATAGCATTCCCGTACATATTCATTATTGCTGGTACATTGTCCTCCAAGTGACCATGGAACAAGTTGACGTTATGTATCAGAGAGTATACACGAAACAATCTTACCAATTTTGCATAATGATCAATTACTTGTAAAATGGGAATGAAACGAGCATTAATTATATGGATCCATGGACACAAAACAAGAAATTCATTCAGTGTTCATCATTGGATTGTTGGATACTTGCCATTTGCCTCATTTTTAAGGTCACAGAAAAAAATATGGATACTAGACATTTTATTGAATCCGATGAAAGTAGTAAAGCAGCTCTATTTTGGCTATTTTGGTCCAGTCTTTTGTGGTTTGATTCTTTTTAATTGGTACAGAATGTTACATGTTAAAAACCCATGTTTTAGATTTTATGGGATTGATTCATTAATTTTTTTTTCACCTCTTTTGATTCTATGTAATCGATAATAATATGTTGCCTCTTTTTTGATTCTGTGTAATTGAAAATAATTTGTCTCTACCTATAAAAAATCTTATAAAACTAAATTGTAAATTAATAGTCACAACAAATATAGGCAGAGAACATGTTATAAGTTTTTATTTGTGTTAATGTACTTATTGGAAAAGAAAATACATTCTTTTTAAAGGTTGATTAATTTATTGACTGTTAAAATACTGTGAAAAAAGATTTAGATTACAACAGAATTATCCTGAAATGTATACATAATCTGATCGTTATCAATGCCATAAAACCAACATTGACCAATAAAGAAATAACCACGATTTAGTTTTAAAATGTTAAGATTGCTTTAAGCTTGAGATATGTTAACAAATCAATGGTCTACATTATTTACAATATTTAAATATGTACCAACTTTAAAATCCATCAAGAAAATTTACAGTGACTCCAAAGTGAAAATAGAAACATAAATTGCGTTGTCTTTTTTTATTATTTGAAAAAAAGATGTTTTTAACCACAAATCACGCTATGCAAAATTGTTGATTTTAGTACCTTAGATTATGGTTGATTCATAAGTAAGACCTCAAACATTAATTGTGACACAGTGAGGAAGTTTACACTTGGCTTAATGTAGAAATGATTGACCATAGCATTGGTGGCTTAAGCAATTTGAAGGTCCATTACACCAATACAAAACCAGAAATGTCCAGTCCTAGGATTAGTTGACAGAGATCAGTGGAGTAAGACAGACTTTTGTGTTATTGTTTTTGTTGTGTCCGATGGTCACTTGTACAAAAGTCCTGTAATCTTATACACGGGTGATAGGATAAATAATATTATAATTAGCAGCTGATATTCAATTTGTTCCCAGATATCTTAATATAGTATCAGTGACCTTATACTATTGAATGTGTTTAACAAATTTGCTGATACTAATGAACTTTCTTGTACAAGGTGTGAGCCTGTCCTTGCTAAAGTTTAAAACTAATACTGCTTAGCCCTGTTATAAGAAGAAAATGAATAAAACTGAGACAGACTTTTTCCCTCTAACTTTATTAATGACCTTTTATAAGTGTAGGTACCACAGGGATGAACATTCTCAATATTGGCAATGTGGCCAGCTGGGCTTTTAGCAAACAATTCAGTAGCCCTGCAAATAATTTTACTAGCCCAGTACTATACTGTCAACCAAAATTGCAGGATATTTCAGTAGCCACCTGGGCTACATGTTTCTGAATAAAAACAAAAAATGTCAGTAGCCCAGGCCAAATCTGATGGGTCTAAAATGCCGCCTTGGGATACTAGGCTGTAATAATTTGCATCCCTGCACTATATGAAATATGTTGAAGGACCAGTAACAGAGTGATGACAGTTGATACAAGTAGGTATTGACACCAGCCTTTTGGTTCACCTGGTTTTACCTGTGTAGAGGGTATATAGCCATGTTTTTACTTTCAGCTAATTGACAAGTAACAAAATGAACTTTTAATATTAAACCTGAACCATGACTGACCACATTGTTGTGGTATATTAAAGATATTAAAATGGAAATGGCTTTTTAAAATGGCTCTGATTCAAACCTACCATTGATGAAATTCCTTGGTTTGAATATTATATGTCTGGTATATTATTACCTGCTAATTGTTAAAATTGTAATATATAGCCTACATAAATTTATATTGTGACAAAATATTATAGGTTATCTCCATAAAGGTCTTTTCTCTTGATTAAATTCAAATGTCTTTCCTGACCAATTTTCAAAGCCAAATTAGGAAAAAATTTGCCATCATCATTAATTGCTCGGAAAAGTACATCTAAGGTCATCAGAATAAAAGGTGATGTTGACCATTAATAATTTGTGTTAACATATTTCAAATTATGTGGGCTTTAATAATGATTTATCATGTTTCCGTCATTCTCTATGATATGTCTTTTCATTCATACATACATGCATAAAATATGGCAAGTTCAATGGAGGCGAATTACTGCCAGTCTTGGACATTAATATATACCTATTAGACAAGCTGTGATTTAGACATTAAATTAACAGAGATTTTTTATATACCTGAAAGCCAATTATTTATTTTTTTTTCATCCCAGATTTATTTTTGTAGGTCACTATGTTAAGTTTCATGACTAAATACATTAAATTTGGCCTGATTTTGCAAAGCAATAGCCTTAAATCTTGTAATTACCTAAAGGGAGAAATTTACAGAATTAAAACTCATGAAAAGATTTTAAATGTTTGAAAAATAAATAGGTTAAATAGATTTTTAATTTTATTCATATTTTTGTGAAAGTTGGTAAAACCAGTTAAATCTTTTATTGCAATATTGATTTTACAGTTTGTTTTGTAAGTTGAAAGAGAAGGAAATAAATAGAAAATAAAAAATAAATTTGGAACATCAGTATTTAATGATTTTGTAACAATATTTTTGTGTTGTTGTTTTCTAACTTTAGGCCGTAGATATTTTTTAAAACTGAGCTGTTTCTGAGAGGTATATGGTGAAAGAATTTTAAAAAAATGAAACCTCGTGATACTGCCACTTGTTGTATAGCTTAGTTTTGGTCAAGTAAATTTTGGATATCCTCTTCGAATTGATATTGTACTTCTAATTTTCGAAATGAGTTACACAGCTACTAAAGGAAAAAGAAGAAAAATCTTACAGTATTAGAATTTTATGGTGTATTAGGTATTTTAGTACCAAATTACATGTAATCAATGGAAAAATAACAAGGTCAAGGACACATGATAGTAATTATTGCAGTACACTGTTTTGTAATCAGTTGATCTATATTATGCATGTAATATAGTAAAATCTAGTTAATTAAAAGGTCGGGCATCATATAAGCAGGTTGTTGCCTACCATCCTGTGACCTTGTCCTTCAGCCTTTTGGCAGTAACTTGGTTTCTAGTGGCTGAATCATTATCAGATTTAAGTAAGATGTTTCTTCGTACTTAACCTAAACAGACATTTTGACTACAGTGTCTTTACTCCTCTGGTTTTAGAATAAAGGGCCAAAATGGGTTTAAACACTGTGTGTTTTCACATATATTGCTGTACATAAGATTTTTTTTTGTTTATGAAGTAAGTGGGGTGCAAATGCCAAAAGTTTTGTTGTATTTATACTCGATACATCATCACCTTGGATAAATTTCAATTCCTATTCCTTAATCAGTTTTAAAAATTGCTACCATTTGTTTCTGAAACAGATGAAAGCAAATTTCCAAATTGATTAAACAATTGCTGAACCAATCTTACAGTTTTACAACTCCCTAGTTGCTATCAAACTGTAAAATTTTACAGTTTGATAGCAACTACAGAGTTGTAAAACTGTAAGATTGGTTCAGCAATTGCTTAGGGCTATTCCAGAAAAAATTGTATGGGGGTCGGAAGGCACTTTTTAAAAGGACCCACCATGCATAAAACTTTGATTCCTTTGTCTCATTGTTTCTTCAGTGCAAAACTCAAATATACCCCACAACCCATCAAATTTTAATCAAAGTGCCTTCCGATCCCCTATACAATTATTTCTGGAACAGCCCTTAACCAATTTTGAAAATTGCTTTCATCTGTTTCAGAAACAGATGGTAGCAATTTTTAAAATTGATTAAGGAATAGGAATTGAAATATAACCAAGGTGATGATGTATCGACTATAATTCAAGTTTGACGTATTATTTAATGGATTCCTCATGAAAATTTACATTCAATGACACTATCAAATCAGATTTTGACCTACTTCTGATTTAAAGCTATAAGGGGCCAATTGGTTATAAAGCACCTTAAATTTTTACTTAAGTGGATATGTGTCATTTCATTCTTCTTGAAATAAGCTTTCTGCAGTGTATCTATGAAATTGATGAATGATACCTGGTATGTTGGAGCTTAAAGAGAAACGGGGAATGTGTCAAAGACGCCTACTTTAGAACTAGAAATTTTAAAATTGAAGAAATAAAGTAAAAGTAGAAGTTGAAAAAATGGTCATTTAACAAATATAAAGTGTTGATAAATTCAGACATGTTCTTGACTTCCATCCATTGCCAACAAATTAACATTAGACATGTTAGATATTGTAATGATTGTACTATGATGTAGATGATGAGACTTGTATAATCCCAGCTTATCACTTTTTTCTTGCCAAGAGTTGGGTTATTGCTTAGGAACACAGTTTTATATGTACAGCTTTCTTAACATATATCAATCATTCATACTCCCACATCGTTACTGTCTTGAAATAAAAACTTATGTGACAAACTTGTACCATTAATCATATTGCACTGAAAAAATGGCCATATCTTACAAAATACCAATTTTGCCATTGAAGTAGCCAAGTAGGTAATTCTAAGTAGCTGTGGTCATAACCCTGAAAACATTTATGAGAAAACAAATTGTTTTGGTTGTAAATCTTGGTACTAATAGTTGAAGAATCTTTTATGTGTATGTTGAGTGTTTTCCTGGTGTGTGTACAATTGTACATTAGAATTGGTTTGAAATTGTGTATTTAAAAAAAAAGAATATTTTTCATGTTCAGTATTTTGTACCATATCCTTTCATTCACCATTTACCACTTCAATTTTATTCATGGACTCTCTGATGAAAACCCCTATGAAATTTGATACTTTGTCTGACATGATAAACCATCCCAAGCCTTCTTACACTGTGGTGGTAAATTAGTAGTTGCATTTGGGCATTTCTTGGCTTGTGATCTCAGTCTTTGGTATGACGAGTTGTACCAAGTCTCCCCTTTTCAAGTCTGTCCTCATCTATTTCCTGTTTACTGATAACTATCTAACGGGGGAATATCCTTAACTCATGAATACATTTTCTTTATTTTGTCTTTTGCCTGAGAAGAATTGATCTTACGTCGATTTCTTGTATTGATTTTAATGCTTGATAACATGGAGTCAAAATAAGAAATGTCAATGATACCAAAGAATACCCTATGGAATATTGCAATAATCAGAATTTAAGCCAGTTTTAAGATTTTTGAAACCGTCAAAAAAGAAATTAAAAAAATATTATATAGGTCTCAGTCCAAAATCTACAATTGCCACCAGTTTTTATTATAAAATCAGTATAATATACAAACTTCAGCCAATAATTGAAAGGAATCTCTGAATTGAACACATTTTAAGTAAGGTGACTTAGTTGATAATGCTAATAGGGACCAGTTAGAGATATTTCACTGTGCTAATTTGAACAAATTCAGACATGATAGCTGAGATTGTATATCCATCCTATCATATTAACGTGATTTATATGATACTCGTACATTTTATGTTGATTTTTACTAAAAGTTAACATGATATCGTTCATGTGTGGCCCTCATTTTCCGTCATTTGATGTGATTTTTATGTCAGGTATAACTGGATGGACAAACTCCACCTTGCACAGAAAATGAATACATAAGCAAGTCACTGTGTAATTAATTGTTACATTGGGCATAATAGCCGAAAGTTTAATGAAAGACCGAGTCCAGATGATTAATTTACCGTTTCAATAATTTGATGTCCTTTTTATTATTTAAACTTAGTATTGTGTCTGAAGTCTTACATGAGAGTTCAGACGGTGCAATTTTTTTTTAAAAGTCTTTGAATATATTAGGAAAGATGTGGCAAAGGATCACCTTACTGATCTAGATTCAGTTCACCCTAGTTTTTCTATGTGACGTTTGAGAACATTTATAATTACACCATTCAAATGAATTGGGGGGAAGTGAAAATTATCATCTGGCTCAACAATTCGACAAACAGTTATCATTTGCAACTTAATGTGAAGGAGAATGAAAAATGAAGACCTTCTTGTTGTAAATATTGGATCCATTTTGATTTTATGAATAACATTTTTGAATCGACATAACCAATTCTATTGTTTGAATAGAAATATTTTGAAAGGGAGAGTAAGTGGGTTGACCAGCAGCTTGCCAAGTAAATGTCTTCTTTAAGGATTCAAAAAGTAAGGATAGATATTTTTTACTTTAGAGCAACATATGATATTTACAGGACAAAATATAACTTCTGTCTCTGACATTCTCAGATGATGGAAACTATCTAAACCTTCATCTCTATAAAGTGGTCAATGCCTTGTGTTTTTTAGCTCACCTCACGAAGTGAGGGGCTTACGTGATACCCCTAGCGTCGGCGTCCACGTCCGGTTAGGAAGAATGGTCAAGGTCCATTGCTGCTTACTGACATGCCCCACATCAACCATATTGGTATGCCTGATGCATTTTGGGAAGACTACTGGAATGCATGCTTCGGATGCTGTCTCTGACCTACATTTTACGCATGAGCGACTTGGTTAGGTAGAATGGTTCAAGTCCATTCCCGCTTACTGACATAGCCCACATCAACCATATTGGTATGTATGATGTGTTGGGAAGATGACTGGAATGCATGCTTCGGATGCTGTCTCTGACCTACATTTTACGCATTAGCCACTTGGTTAGGTAGAATGATTAATGTCCATTCCTGCTTACTGACATGGCCCACATCAACCATACTGAACCATACTGGTATGTATGATGCATTTTGGGATGACAACAACAATGCATGCTTCGGATGCTGTCTCTGGCCTACATTTCATGCATGGTTGAATGGTTAAAGTCCATTCCCGCTTACGGACATGGCCCACATCAACCATATTGGTATGTATGATGCATTTTGGGATGAGGACTGGAATGCATGCTTCAGATGCTGTCTCTGACCTACGTTTTACGCATGAGCGACTTGGTTAGGTAGAATGATTAAAGTCCATTCCCGCTTACTGACATGGCGCACATCAAGCATACTGGTATGCATGATGCATTTTGGGATGACAACAACAATGCATGCTTCAGATGCTGTCTCTGACCTACATTTTACGCATGACTGAATCTGTTTAAACGAATCGAATGATTATAGTCCATTCCTGGTTATTGACATGTGCAACATGTGACAATGCTGTGTGAAAAGCAAAAATAATACTGTCAGTAACTTAAAAAAAGTCAGGCAGCAGTCCTTTGCTAGATATAAGGGTTATTAAGAAACTTGATGAGATCCTTACTTTATAAAACAATGGGAAATCTGTGTAGCATTCCAGAGGATTTCAAAAATTAGAAGCAACACAGACAGAATAACCCAACAAAATATAACTTATAAGAACATCTCTCGAACTTGGCATTCAAAAACTAAAGCACTCTCAGCATGGACTATGCCTGCTTACCCTTGCAGACAAATAACTGACAAATAACAAAATACCGAAGTTACTGTTAATTTTGTTTCTGCATATGCGCATTTCGACGACTTGATGTCTCTTCAGTGCAGATAAAGTAAAGACACTTGGAAGTCCATAAACCAATATACATGTTAAGCTGATAGAGAACACATAACCAATAGTATCTAAATAGAAAAGCCAAAATTCAGCTAAGGACAGAGCTATGCATGACAGAGATACTCCTTAGTTTGAAACAAAAAATTCTAAAATTAAGATATTGCAGGTTTCAAAGTAAAACCAGTTTCAGGTCAACACCGAAGTTCTGACTACTGGGTTGGTGAGTACCCTCGAGGACTAACAGTCCAACCGCAGAGGATGTAAGTCCATCATGAAACCAATTGGCCAGCAGTCTCTAAATAAAGAAAAAAAAGGGTTATCTTTCGACAAAATGTTAAGTAACCGTATAATTTCATTAGTTTTCTTATTCTAGTGAACCTTCAAAACATGCACCACTTTTTATAAATCCATAAATTCCAGTTTATATATTATACAAATGTATATATACCTAATGTATTGGCTTGATGTAATCTTAAAAAAACAGTCTTATAGTAGAGCATAGTAAAATATCTTGTACTTCATAGACACAGATCTGAAGGTCAGACACAAAGGAGAATGGCCTACTGCCAAGTGAAATGCACAGTTTAACACATTAAGAATATTTTATTAGCTTTTGGCATACTGGCCCTATAGAAAAAACACAAGAACAGCAGATCTCCAGATAATTATACTTTATTGAAATTTTATAGATTTTTGTGAGAAAAGAGCAACAATAACAGTATGTTATGTTGCAAATGAATGAAAGTGATGAATTAGAAAATCATTGTCTAGTGTTTGATCAATACAGCTGTACTGCTTTGTTTTGGATTTCTGAATTATCACACAGCTTTATTGCCCCCCCCCTTCATATTTGTGTATTGAAAAGTTCTATTTTAGGCAAGCTTTTCTCCTTGTCCTTAGATTAAATTTTTTGTGTTCCTAATCAAGAATTTTGAAGTGTTATGCTGGAAATATGTTGTACATTCTGATCTACATTTAATGAACGAATGACTGATAAATTTTTGCAAAAAAAAAATCATTTTTTTTCTGAACTTGCACAAAACAATGATCTCTCTTGTATAGGGTCACCTTTCCGATTTTATAAAGATTGGACAGAAATTTGATAAAAAAAATCTAACAAGTTGGTCCATTTTAGCTGATCTGACTCAAAGTGTCAGTGTGAGATATAGCCTTCATTTTTGGTTTGTTGTTTGCCTGTTGTCCATCCATTTGTAAGCTTTTCACATTTTTAGTTCGCCTCAAGGAAGTTGAGGGGGACTATTGGAGTACCCCTGGCGTCCGCGTCTATGTCCGCGTCCGCTTCCACATTTGGGTGTATATCTCGGCAACTATGCATGGCAGGGTCATCAAACTTTGCATGCAGGTGCATCTTGGGTTGACTCGCAGCCTCTTCGAAAATTGGGCCTCTTTGACCTATATTTTCTGCATGAACTTACATTTCAGTTTACGTCGGAATTCAGATCTCAGTCACTATACATGTTAGGATCATGTAACCTTGCTTATGCATGCATCTCTGATGGTAGGTCAGCATCCAGGCAAAATTAGGTCACTTTGACCTATAT
>MJUU01021536.1:47179-64013 GCA_002080025.1 Modiolus philippinarum
AGCGGTATGACTAATTACCACTAAAGCACAGTAACGAACAAAACCAACTACGGGCGTGTAAAAAGATCCGAATAGCCGACCGTTGTTTTTTTAGTTTGCTTCAAATAAGCAACGTTCAGAGCTTATATATCTCGGACAACTTTTGAAAAGAGAGGATTATTTACAATTACTTAGATTTTCTTACACTTCCAGTTTGAGTTTGCTAAAAATCACTAAATAATAAAGATCTGAGATTAGTTTAAAGTATCAGAAATATAGTTGTTGGAGCAAACAAATCACTGGATTACTTCTTACAATAGAAAAACACTGAAAATGCTAAATCAACTGGTACAATTTACATTTAAAGTAGTTAACATTAATTATATACACATCATAGAATAAATATTGTCATCTTCCTAGCTGTCACTGATAAAAATGACGCAAGAATGAACCGAATCGAAACGCATCGAACCGTAGCCCTTGTACCGTGATACTTATCGAACCGTGAGGTAGGTGTATCGTTACACCCCTAACAAGTTGGTTCATATTAGCTGATCTGACTCAAAGTGTCAGTGTGAGATATAGCCTTCATTTTTGGTTTGTTGTTTGCCTGTTGTCCATCCATTTGTAAGCTTTTCACATTTTTAGTACGCCTCAAGGAAGTTGAGGGGGACTATTGGAGTACCCCTGGCATCCGCGTCTACGTCCGCGTCCGCTTCCACATTTGGGTGTATATCTCAGCAACTATGCATGGCAGGGTCATCAAACTTTGAATGCAGGTGCATCTTGGGTTGACTTGAGCCTCTTCGAAAATTGGGCCTCTTTGACCTATATTTTCTGCATGAACTTACATTTCAGTTTACGTCAGAATTCAGATCTCAGTCACTATACATGTTAGGATCATGTAACCTTGCTTATGCATGCATCTCTGATGGTAGGTCAGCATCCAGGCAAAATTAGGTCACTTTTACCTATATTTTCTGCTTGAATGACATACATTCAAGTTTACGTCCAGATCAGATCTCAGTCACTATACATATTAGGATCATGTAACCTTGCATATGCATGCATCTCTGATGGTAGTTCAGCATCCAGGCAAAATTAGGTCAGTTTGACCTATATTTTCCGCTTGAACAACTTACATTCAAGTTTACGTCCGGGTTAAGATCTCAGTCACTATACATGTTAGGATGATGTAACCTTGCATATGCATGCATCTCTGATGGTAGGTCAGCATCCAGGCAAAATTAGGTCACTTTGACCTATATTTTCCGCTTGAACAACTTGCATTCAAGTTTATGTCTGAGTTCAGATCCCAGTCACTATACATGTTAGGATCATGTACCCTTGCATATGCATGCATCTGTGATGGTAGTTCAGCATCAGGCAAAATAAGGTCAGTTTGACTAATATTTTCTGCTTGAATGGCTTATATTCAAGTTTATGTTCGAGTTCAGATCTCAGTGACTATACATGGTAGGATCATGTAACCTTGCATATACATGCATCTCTGATGGTGGGTCAGCATCGAGGCAAAATTAGGTCACTTTGACACATATTTTCCACTTGATTGACTTGCATCCAAATTTACTGAAGAGTTTAGATCTCGGTCACTATTCATGTTAGGAAAATGTAAACTTGCATATATATGCATCTCAGATGGCAGGTCAGCATCCAGGCAAAATTAGGTTACTCTAACAATGTGCCATAACGAGGCGAACTTTGTAATCGTTGATTACCTATGTTTTATCATCTTCTCTAAAAACCCTGAAACAAATCCAATCAAACTTTACAGGAAAGCTATATGGAAGGTCCTTCAAAGAGTGTTCATTTTGTTCTGATCCAATAAAAAACATGGCTGCCAGCAGGAAACATTTAAACATTGGACCCTATGGGAAAATAATCATTTTAATCAAATGCTTTGAAACTATTGAATCAAATTTAACTGAAATGCACTGAAATGGTGTAAGGAAGGGCATATACGAAGATTTCTCATGTCATTCCAATTTGTCAAAAACATAGTTTGACATTGGCCAAATGAAATCATATTTTAACTACTCCTAAAACCCAGAAGCAAAATCAGCAAATTTTTCCAGGAATATTGTATAGAAACTCCTTTACAATAAGTGCTCATTTGGTTTTGATCTGTTTGAGACTTCCAGTGAAGAACATTTTCCCTGTGCGAAAAACATTTTCATCATCTGCTATAAAGCATTTTGTCAGGTGGGCCATATACAGGCTCACTAGGGAGCCTATAGTAAGAGTGGTTGGTTTTGTAGAGGTATTGGTATATATAAAGTTACATGTAAGCATGGGCGATTTTCTGCCCTTTTAGCTGATTTCTGTTATTGATAGTCCAGATATGTCCATTGCTTATATTTTATTAGGTAGAAGTATTTGGCTTCCAGTTGTCTACTTCTGCTAAGTCCATTTGCTCAGGTGTGTAAAGCCAGCTGAAATATCAAAATAAAGTGATCCGTTGACAAGCATCTAATAAAGAAAAGGTACTTTTGTGTCATTTGAATGCATTGGGAAATATGCAGTGTATCCTCAGGTGTGCTTATAAGTACTCGACTAGCATTTCATCTTGAATCTACAATGATGAATAATTTTCTGATATAAACTCATCAATCATTTATATGCAGCAGCATGCCATTCTTCAGTGTATTGTCACAATTAATGTATAGTCATGTCAAACATGGAGACATTCCGAACGCACCGTGTGTATGTTAAATAATCAGTTCCGTTTCCCTATTTCACCTTGCTCAAAATTCGTAATAAATACGTTCTTGGATGTCCAGATATATTGTTTGGAATTCAGTGCCTAGTTCAATAACAGTGTAAGTTTTACATTATATTTTCATTATATTTGGATGAAGATTAATCCGTTTAACGTTACTACACAACAGTTTATTGTGAATATCAGCTCTAGACGTTAGTTACATAATTTGCAATAAATATCGATTTTTACGGAATGTTCATCTCACACAGAAACGTACAACTGTTGATTATAATTATATTTACAACTTTCAACAAAGTATTTAAAGTTTCTATGTATTATTTCCGTCTACAAGAGGAAGATAAACAACCGATATTCAGTTGCATAATTCGTATAAATATAGCATGTACGGCAAGCAATTAGTGACATTTAAATACATCCAGATATAATTATGGAACACATATTCCGTGTGTTACAGCAATTCAACTGTATTCTTCCGTGACTATACGTGAACTCCATGTATAATATTATACACAGACACACGTCATATTTGTGTTTATTTATGCAAATTATTGTGTATTTAAATATGTTGATATTCTACTCATAATTACGGTAGCCTAAGATGACTATAAATTCTCATTATTTTGGACACATAACTTATGATTGTTAATTATTGTATTTTTCAGGTTTTTACCAATTGTTCATCGGCTAATTAAAGTTTATAACGCCACACTGGGTTTTAGATTTAATTGGGCCACGAACTAGGTTATACTCGCTGAGTCCGGCTCAGTACATTCAGGATGAGAATTCAGTTCTTAGTATTTTTTTTTTTATTCTTAATAGTTGATATCATTAAATGTGCAAAGAGGGGGTAATAAATAATTTTAATTCTTTGCTTACGTTCATTAACTTTTTTCAGACTAGAAGTAAAATTTGATAAAGCAAATAGCGGCCTAATTGTCTGTGAAAATTGTTACAGGCAATGCAGGTGTAAAGAAACAGATATCTTATAAAAACATAGTCTGGCCTCAATACTTATATTTTTATACGGAGGAAGTGTTTGCTGAACCATATGGTTCAATGGAAGGTACTGATGGAGTACTTCACTACTGTAAACATTGACCATTCAAATGTAAATGGTCAAGAAATGTTGGTCTATTTACCTCATTGTGTTAGGGCAAAGGGTAATGTCCACTCAGTAAGGTTTCAGTTTATGAAGAATCGCTTTAGTATACTACTGTTTACTTGTTGTAAAAGAAACAAAAAGTTCGCTTATTGAACATATTTGACTTAATTTAATTGTTTTATTCACAGCTTTTTCTGTCCAAGCATAGCTAATCTAGTAAAAAATGTTTAACTTCTGTTTTGGAAATGCCATTTAGATTTGTGATTAATGAATGTATATTTTAGTTACTTTTATTATCAACAAATGTCCATGAGAAGAGAGTATATGCATAGTGCAAAATTATGCTGCAATGAAGTAAAGTTTTATTAGCAGTTTAGCTAACAAATTGTTAGTAGCATTAGGACTCTTGCACAATAGCATACAGCCCACATATAGGAGGCATCACCATGTGTCAGTATTATCATGCCATTACTGCATAATGTATCCTTAAACTCCTTGTTACTCTTCTTATTAAGCCGATTTATGCTATTTACCCAAATGGCCAAATGGGTCACAAGTATGTTTGAATAAATTAACTCAATCTATTAGATCTTTGAGCAGGGATGTGATATTTCTGCAGAGACTTCCTGTATCCAAATCCCATCCCTGTTTGAGGCAGATCTTGATATTTTTTCTATTAAATTTTCAGCCATTCTGTTAATGAAGGCAATTTTGTTTCCTGGAACACCCATATATTAATAGTATCTTGGAGGTAATGGGTAATAATAGGACACAAAAATACAACAAAAACTTGAATATCCTTGGCCTCCATTTGCATGTTATGTTTTGTGATTTGATACAAGAATATTGGTTGTGATCAGACAATGCAATATATGTAATCAGATTATGGAAGTCAGACAGAAGTAAATTGACACAATCTGTGTATTGCTTTCACAATTAACAGGTGTCTGATACAAATGTACCTGCATAGTGTTATCAGCGATACATGGTTTAGATCAATTGATACAGGGTTTACTTCTTAATATATTGGCAATCTATTGGTGACTACTGGTACAGAAGCTTAATCGATAGGTTACAAAATGGTGCATGCAAAATTTTCAAACCTTCATGTTTTATTCACAACAAAAAAAAAATTAAGGTACCACAACCACTGATATTATTTAAAGAAAAAGGTGCTCCAGACAGAATTTAAGTTGTGTGTGTGTGTGTGTGTGGTGGGAGGGGGGTAGCTAACTTGAAAATGCATATAAGGTGGAAACTGTGAAAGCAGTATTATTTGTTGGTTCCAATTTACAGGTTTTTTTAATTCATTACTTTGTGGGGTTCTGAATTCATGGTTCGATGAAGATTCCATGACCTGTTGGGGAAAAATTGGTATTTAATTTTGTTTTATATCCACAAAAATTGGAACCCGAAGAATAATGGTGCTTTCACAGTAATTGATTTAATCCTTGCTATTGCTGCCTTAATTAAATAACTGTTGGTTTATATTTGAGTAAAGGAAAGTATAGGATTAATCTCCACCAGATATAAAAAGGATGCTTTCAAGTGTACTCAAAATTTATACCCAAATTATAATTGTACTTTTACTGCTTCTTCATAAAACAAATATTTATGTTTAATGTTTGAAACCTTATGAGATTGTTAGTAAGTTTCTTAGTTTGAAGATGTCTCGCGATGTTTGTTCAATGTGAATCAACAAATGAGATTTCGTCAAATTTAAATAGTTTAAAGTTTGATTTTACATCCCCTGATCTTGACTTTACATGAATAGTGGGACTTTAAATGTTGAGAAGTCACTTTTAATTTGTTTAGTGAAAAATTAAGTAAACTATTAAATTGGTTGGTGTACTTTTTGATGTGGTAACATTAGATAATAAGAAAAGTAATATATAAGCAATAGCTTTAATTTGATGTAGTTTCTATCTGTGGATAGTCATTTATTAAGACAAAATTTTATGTGACTGGGTCATTTTTCACACTTCAAAGCAAATATAAATAAGAGAGAGAATTTAATATTATATACAATATTTTAATTAAATGTATACAGATACCTCTTTGACACATATAATCATATTTCTTGACGTTTTGAAATGAGAATGCTTTGTTCTTTTACAAATATGGATTGTAGCAACTTTTAATTAACCCCTATTTGCATAAAAAGTCTTGGGAAGGCATGCTTGAAGGTCGTAAAGAAATGCAGTAAATTTTCTTATAGATTAATTGGTAGATTTTTGTTTTGTGTTGCAAACAAGTTGAACTTGGCTATTGGTTTGGTGATTGGTTATGGATGATAACTCAAAAATTTACTTCAAGTAAAACAAAGCTTGTATATAGTGTTGGATACCCATGACCAGGAAGGGAGGAACCCTATTGGTTTTGGAGACAGTAGATCAAAGGTCAAGGTCACAGTGACCAAAAAATTGATTGAAAATTTCAGAATAATTTGGATTCGGGATGACTCATTAATTATTTACATCCAATTAAAAATTAAAATGAAACTTTGACATGTTGTTGAGCACTAGGAGGGGAAGAACCTAATTGATTTTTGAGAAAGAGGACTAAAGGTGAAGGTCACAAATACAGAAAATGGAAATTTCAGAGACATTTGGTTTCCAGATGATATAATATTTAAGATAGGAGAGAACACTCTGGATTTGGAGAAAGTATGTAAAGGTCAAGATTACAATGACAAAAAATACGTTAAAAATTTCAGAAAAAAATGGTTTCTTGATATATTGTTGAGTACTAGAAATTAGAGAACAGTGTTGATTTTGGAGGAAGGTCAAAGCTTCAAGTCATAGGGACTGAAAATAGATTGAAATTTTCAAATATTTGGTTTCTGGATGATGTCTCGAAAAATTTACATCTGATTCAAAGTAAACAATTTATTCATATGAAACTTGGTCACATGATATTTGAAGTTGCAACTCAGCATGTGCACCTTGATGCCATTTCAGTTGTTTTCAATCAAATATTATTTAAACCTCCTCTTTCAGAAAGTTCCAAAATAATTATTCTTATAGAAAAAATCAGAATTGGTAATAAATCCTAGAAGGAGTTCGTTTTTATGTGAAAGTAACTACAGGGTTATTGGCTCAGTAAAACTTTGAATTTTGAATGTTTAAGTTTCCAGCCAAAATTTGTTACATAAGCCTCAGAAGTTTTTGTTTTTTGTTGAGAGGAAATGTTGTCCTTGAGTTGAAAGTTTTGAAATGAAAAATGGGTATCTCATCTGTAATTGTAAGTCTACCTCACATGATAGTTGAAACTTTTTCCATCACTCTGTCCATTGTAAACATCTTCTGAATCCTCTTGGCTACCGTGACTTTTCTCTAACAACACTTTATAAAAGCTAAATCAATTTGTACAATTTACAATTACAGTGCTTTACATTCATAGAATTATATACACAGCCTAGAATAAATATTTTTGTCTGCTTAGGTATCACTGGAGAATGAAATTACAATGTACCAGTAACATATTTAAACATATCCCATCATTACCATGTGTCTTATTGCAGGTGGATTGTCACAGCATTTGGTATGTGAGGTTACCTAAATTATTTGCAGTTTGTTCCGACACATGTAGGTTCTGCAACTTGTTCCTGTGGAAAGTTGATTTCAAAGTTTGATATTTAGTCTGTATGAATCTCGAATTGTTAGTTCTGTCCTATAGGTACTTCATGTTTGCCTATAGATGTTGTAGTATTTACAAAGTGCACTGCAACCTGAACTTTTCTTTACATTTCATCCACCTTCTACTGGAGTGATTGTTTTTAAACTTTGTATCTATTCCAAACAAATTTTTAGTACAGAACCGTATGTGGTCAAGTGGGGGGGGGGGGGGGGGGGGGGGGGGGNGTGGTGGGGTCCTTGAAAGGCCGATGATTGTTTTTCTTTTACTAAACTAGACATTGTTCATGTTATTATTTGCTGAATTAGACACTGTTAAACAAGTCATCATAGTAATGTTATAATGAATTTGTGCTTTGATTGCAGATTTAAATCACCTGTGCATAATTTCAAGCAATCTTGAAATTACCCAATATGACAGACATACAATTAAATTTTATGTGCAAAAATTTCATATATCCCAATTTTTACATCAATAGGTCTCTTGATTTTTGATGCATTAAAAGAGAAATTTTGTGCTGATTTTGTTATATGACTACTATCTCATATTTACATCCATTTTGTTTCCATTTCTTTCTTCTTTTTATGTTTTTATTTTATAATCTGAACAAGTGTCATTTTTCAAAGTTTTGGTTCATTTTTATCTCATTCATAAAAACTTTTTACCTATCATGCAGGTGATTAATTGGTTTTGTGGTTTATTGTCGTTACCTTTCTGTAAAATCAAAAAGTATTGCCACTGTGGTGACCTCTACAGTTTTGAATTTATAATTATAATGTTCTTTTTTTCATGAGATCATTAAGAATAATGAAAAATGTCTTTGATCGTGAAGTATTGCATTTTGATGAAGTAATATATGTTTTATTACTTCAAATGAAAATGATGAGTACCTTGGATAAAAGGAATGACAAATTTTATTTCATTCATGAAAATTTATGAATGAGTTCCAGTACAAATCAGTGTAGTGGGGGTCCAATGTTTACAATTTGTTGGTAGAAGAAGGTCAGAGAGTCATGCAAATCTAGTCTATCAGTTGGATATAAATATTATGATTAGATTATTTTTTTTCTTGAGCTAATCAAACATTTTTCTGGGCAAATATTTATTGATTTACATTCATTTCTTAGATTGATGGAATGTATGGTGTTATAAAGGATTTCAAGCTGAAAAAAACCCTTTCTAGTCTGAATGTTATAAAACTTTTCTGTCTGTATTTGATCTTCTGTTCACATTTACTAATAATAGTAGCTATTTGAATAGGCTGAAATTCTTTGAAAAATGAGAACAAAAGCGTCTCTTAGGCCACACTTCTCTGAATTATTCACTTGTATAAGTAAGTCTGATTTTCTCAATTCAAAGATAAGAGATAAGGTGGTTGTTGTAGTTTCCCATTTTCTTGACACAAACTTTTTCTATGTAAGCATGCATTTGGAGTTTGTCGTAGGCTCATTGCTCAGATACACAAGAAAAATTTTACTTGCTTATTTTTTCAAGATTTCAATGTAAATGGAGAAACAGAAATTGAAGATTCCAGCAATTATTGCAACATAACACACCATGCAACTATTGAAAGAGTCCCTTGGTATAAAGTTATAATGATGTTATATTTCTTCTTGTCAAATATTACATTGATTTACATTGTCAAAACAATATAAACAATACCTATCCTTTTCCGTGCCTAAGGAGATTTTGTTTAAAAATAACAAGTCTTTGTCTAAAGGTGCAATATCGGCTCATCATAGCATAAATATCTTGTTGAACAAGTAAATGATGAGTTAATATTTTTTTGGCTAGAGGTATGTTTGGAGCTTTAACCGATAAACCTATATTAGTATCACAATTTGACTTCTGGGTACAAGTTAGTTGTCAAGATGGACTGGTTAAGGTGTCCACCATACCTTTAATGACATAATTGTCTTCTACTTAGTCCTATGTTTAGATAGTATCTGATATCATCGTTAGATAATCAACAACACTGCCAAAGGTGTCAGAACATAGATCGCTATTTCGTAACAGTCTTGTACTATATGATATATACATGTATGTAGTCAATGTCAGGGTTAATTTTTCAATAGATTGTTGTGTCTCTCTCTCCCCTACATATTGTCTGACAAATCTTTGTTATTATTTATTAAATAAGAAATAATAATTTTTGGATATTTACATAATCTTTGACTTTCAATGAATTGAAATTTAAATATGAGTTTTTGAAAATGTGAATTTCAAAAAGTTCTGTGCATATTTTTGCAAAATGATTTCTGAAATTATTTTAAATTCATGTTTGTTTCAGTTAAAGTTGCAAGAAGTAAACTAAAAAAGTTTTTTCTGACCTTTCACTTTGAGGTACATAATGTTTGCAAAAAAAGACAGCATTGCAAAATTATTTTTTTACGAATTGGTCCTCATAAATGTAGAATAAAAGGTGCATTTTTGAGTGTATTTTGATGAATAGTTATGACTCATGAAATGAATGAAACAATAGATTCATGTTTTTTTTCTGATATATGACTTTTAAATAAGTAAATTTCCATTTTTTATTAGATATATGTCATATAAAATGGCCATAATTTCATGTAAGAACAATGTATCTCTCCCAGCAACGGATGGGACATTAATGGCCACACAACAGCTTTGGAGGCCTTGTATGGGGACATGTGGATTTGTTTTCTAAAAATTCCATTAGACTTCCATTTCAAATTGCATTTGTCAAATAGCATTTAAGAGTTCAACTCATATTTAATTAAAACCACTATAGATATTATAACTTTTTGATTTTTTTTTCTCATAATCTATTGTGTATAGTAGATCAGATACCTGTATTGTCTAGAAAGATCAGGTGGCATGTTAGACGTCTGTAATAAACTCATTTGTCTCGAGAATAATCCCCTCAGACAAAAGTCAAAATGACCATTTTGTTGGACAGGTCCAGTTGTAGGTGGAATTAATTAGAAACTTACACTAAAGATGTTCTTATTGTTTTCATGTACTTTTCCATTTTTTTTTGTAAATCAGTGAAACTTTGCAACAATGCAAAAAATGATTCAAGGTGTCACGAAAGCGCATCCAAATTATTAGTATAAGGTTTTTCATGACACAAAAATGTTTGAAAGATATGTCTAGTAGGTCAACAATTTGCATGTATAACAATGGATTATATCCATTATCCTAATATTACAAATGTGATACAAGTTTAGGTGTTCATAGAATTACATACTTGGTAATATGTGTTTAATTTATATGTGCATATTTTTTTGTCTGCATAATTGCAGCATACTTGTCAATTATATTTTTTTTCCAAAATGCAATTCCATCTTACTTGATTTCAAAAAAAGATTTAACATGGAGAGTGTATGTTGCACAGTATGTTACAGACTGAATAGGATGACGAGACTTTTGTCCAGATTGTCGCGCCTTCTTTGTAGTTCATTAAAAAGCTTGTACATTTTGATTTACTGCTTCACATTTTTTTTGTCCAGAGGTTTTGTCAAAGGGATTCAATGTAAGCAGGGGGTCATCTAAAACATGACCTTAGATATTAAAGGATAAAGAGAGCAGATTATCACTATACAAGACATGAATGATATTGTAAATGATGATATTTATATAGGTAAATTCATTACAGGTGATTGCGATAGTAATCAAAGCTTTAATTTGACACCTGAGTGCACTGTGCAAGGTCATGCAACAACTATGCACCAATAATAGCAAGTCTATTAAAGTCTCTATCTCACAATCATCATAAGTTTTATGAATCACTGACTAAAACAGATTAAATCACTTATACAGGGGATAAAGTTAATTTTTTAAATCCTTGATGCATTCCTTTTGAGCATGTTGAGAGGATGATAGATTTATACACTTCAGTCTCCAAATTATCATGTCCAGCTGATATTAGGTCATTTTCAATCCTTTAAAAAAATCTTGATGCACAACACTCCTGCATTCAGACTCTCAAAAGCCTCGACCGTTCAGAATTTATGTAAAATACAGTCAATTTGCTTGTGATTTGTACATATATATGGCAAGCAAAATTAACAAAAATGTAGAGAAATATCAAATCAGGTTTTGCTCACTGGTACAATAAATCTAGGATTCCTGCCAGGAAATGACTGAACTCAAGTTTCCTACATCAAATTTGATTTTTGCTTAGAAATACATATACAAAGCTAATAATCCAATGAGTTTGAAGTTTGAATCCCTTTGGCAAGTACTGCTACATGTATATGTTTTCTTCAGAAAATCCTTGTTTTCAACAAAGATACTCACATTTTCTGTAGGAAACTAAAGTTTAGTCCAGAAAACCTGAGTTTCTGCCAGGAAATCTAGGTTTGTTACAGCAAAGTCTGTATTTTGGTTAATTGGCTTGCCATAAGAGGAAACTTTGGTTTAGCTTCAGAAATTCATAGAATCCTCAGCATTCTATGTAATTAAACAAAATGTAAATAAAAACCACTATTGACTACAGCTAAGTAAAGTGCAGTCCAGAAGACCTGAATTTCCTGATAGCAAACTTGGTTTCGCTAAAGAGAACCTACTTTTTGCGTTTTAATATGAACTTCGCATGTTCAATCCCAAATAATTTTTATCAATCTTGACACCAATACGGAATTACTCTTATTTAATTAAGCATCAATTAATCATTATAGTACGGTATCTTGCAATGGCATATCAGGTCACTGAAAAATCATCTGAGATATAGATTATCTAAACATTTTATATTTGAAGAAAACAGTTTAATTCAATTGTAAAGATTCAGGTAGCTCTCATCATAATACTGTTAACCATTAGGTCATTTTATAGCAATTAACACCTAGATGTAGACTTGGGCAACTAAATAAATAAACACTCCATCTACTGATGATAAATATATACTAAATAGGATGGAAAGGTATGAAAAAATGTAAGATTCTGTTTCAAGATTACAGCAAATTTACAAATATATTGAAATATATACAGTCAAGGTAGTGTGTATTTGGTCTGGTGTGATGGTACAGATGTTAATGAATTGAAATTTCTTTATTAATATTCTAATTATTTCAATATTCCATGTCTTTCCTGTATGTTTGTTCATATAGAATGTACTTTTAAATATGAATGAACAAGCCAAGCAAATTTTCCCAGTGTGCTCAGCATAATACATGTGGATGGTTAATTCAAAAGGATTTGAATAATTTGATTAATTTTTCTAGTGTTTGACAGTAATTATTCTTTAGTTCATAATTCTTAACAAAACCACAATAAAAACAACAAAAACATTTTATTGATACTGTTTCCCCTAGAATGACCAATTACTTCCTGTCCAGTGCAACTTTTGTTGTTAAGAATTTTAAGTACCCCCAAATAAGATGCAGTCAAGTGATCATTAATAAGGAAGATTAAACATGCATTTATTGTCTAAGGTAAACAGCCCTTCATAGTAGAAACATTTGACAGATCCATTCAATTAAGTCCCGGAAAGAGGTTGTGACAAATCAACCTGGGCAACCTATGATAATAGAAAGGTCAGAGGTTTGACAGGTAATGAGACTGTTTGGACACACCCTATAATCAAATCTCACTTTAGTACATCAGTTTCTTTTAGAGCAGCTAATGTGTAGAAAGTCGCATGGCTGTTGAACCTTTCATTATGGCCATCATTTGTTTAGCAACCTAATGCCATAATTGTAGGCATTTGACGTAAAGAATTTCTAAAAAATATGTTTTAAAAAACATTTAAATTTCACGATTTTTATCTTGACACAATAAAGGACATTTCTTTTTGAGTCATTGATATTTCAAACCAGCTAAGGTCAAGCAAGTTGTGGACAAACAATCAAACTTAATACATGTTTGTTTATTAGCAATCTAGAGGTCATTAATATCTTTCAAATCTTTTAAGTTATGATTGAAAAAGTAGTAAGGATTTGCTCATTTCTGATATTATCAGTATACAATGATGTTTATAATAACAGCTATTTTATGTCTGATAAATGAATGGCTCTTTTGCTTATCATTAATCATCTTTTTTTCTGTTGACCACAACTGCCGTAGGCCATGTCCAGATGGATGCTTAAATAGCTGAATATGAGGATGGTATATTAAATGAAAGTGAAATTGAAGCTTTGATGTTGAGTTTTTTATGAAAAGAAATGGGATATATTATTATTTCAAGATAATAGCATTTAATTTCAATACAAATGCTCTCATTTATATGTAAAATTTTTTTTTTGGAAAAAACAGGTGGCAGGGTGATTTTCATTAGTTGACAAATTCAAAGCTATGTTATTCCTAATCTTGTAAATCCTCTCTTTTCATAGATATAGAAAGATTTGTGTAGTCAGATTTTAGAGTATTAAAGGGTCTTTACATATTTTAGAACTATAAAAGTTTTGACAATTTTGTTGATACAGTAGTCAATGACCTATGTAATAGGCCTTCCCGATTCATGTCTTATGGCTGCCAGATACCATTCATTTTGTAATCAATGACGACAAACTGTGAATGGATTATAAATATTAATATACCTAATAATTAAACATTCGTTTGTGTACCTGTATTGCTGATAATACCTATGTTACCTGTTGATGACTCATGTCATGGAATTTGTTGATATATGATTTGCTTGACAGTTGACTTGGATTATCTGTGGCTATATTTGTAGTTTCTATTTGGTCATTGGGTCAGTTTAGTCTTTCTGAATTTTAAAGTGTAGGTTGTCCCATCTACTGGTCAGTTCAATCTGATCCAAATTTGTCTTCTGTTATCTCTGTGTATACGTCATTGAAGGTCTCGTATACATTCTAGGCTTTATGTGCTCAGAATTTGATTAGGGGAATTTTAAGCAGACAAGTTCATAGTAGGGACACACAAGAGAGAAAGTACAGCATAATTATACAAGAATACAAGAATACAAGAACTTCATTTGCCATATATATACAAAATTATGTTTGTGACAATATAAAAACAATAAGATACAAAAATGTATAAACAAAGAGCAAATGATATTATGATTCCCCTGACCTGCCCTTAGTTCTAATGACTTAAGAAAATGTCAATGCACAATATAGCCAATGACTATGCAATGAAGTAGCTACCTCCAAATGATGGGACCTGGTGGAAGCACAAGCTCCCATGCCTATAAGGTAGCTATGCCACTACTTTAAATATGCCAACGATGGATCCAAGTGAATTTTTCCCTAAAAAAATGTGTTTAAAGTATACTTTTTCCTAGATATTAGTTAAAGCTGATAAAGCTTCCATTTTGTGGTGAAGGTCAGACTAGCTTGTTTTATTGTTGTGAGTTATTTCCTTGGGTATTTTCATTGTTATATTACTCTTTAATTTAACACTAGTTATAACAAGGAATAGATCTATGAAACAATCTTGGCCAAAAGCATGAAAAGTAATTAAAAAAGTAGCGGCTTGTGTGTTATACCTAGACAGTTCACCCTAAATGGCTTGCTTGGTTTGATTTTTTATGAGATATCAAATATTTTGTGTTCCTAAGGTTATACCATATGTAATAAAATCTTTGTTTTATTCTAAATTGCCTTAATTTGTAGAGCCTTTTGTTGATCAAGCATGCAGAAAATTGAGATTTTAACTTTCAATATTTGAATTCCTTGCAATTAATATTTGAAAGAATTGAGAGCAATGGATTATGATTTTTTTCCCAATATACGGGTATGAACTCCCAAGTAGAAATTTGTGAAAACTTACCCGAGGCTGAAATAATTTGAATGTATCATAGAGTGAATTTAAACAACATATTTTAAAATCAGAAGTATTGAAAAGTTTACATTTCATTTCTAAAAACATTTGATTTAAGCATACTGAAATACTTATAATTAGGGTCTCGTCACACTGTATATATTTAGGGTTTAGTCAGATTTACATGGATAATTAAACAAATTATTTTTTTTCATGAACAGAAAATATAGATCAGGGTCATTTTTCATACCTGTGATATGAAAATTGCCATAACCAAATCTTAACACCTGTTAAAATTAGCGTCTTGTCATAATATATGATTTATGACCCAGATTTACAAGATTGATTTATTCAGGTAAGTTCATACCCATGAAGAAGAAATATGAATTTAATTCCTTAATTGCTTCATTATAAAAATGTACATGGTACTAATTACTCCAAGAAATAATATTAGTCTGTGATCTTCCAGTTAGAAATGTTAACCATGCTATTACTTCATTTCCCTGAAGAAAATGAACATTTTTTTCTCAGTTTGACTTGAATTCACTTAAAAGTAGCTGTTATTTATCAAATACCAATAATCTATGTAAAAAGGTGGTAAAAAGCCATAAACAAAACATAAAATTAGGTAAATACAAATATTAATGTGCTATTTTATGTAAGAATCAAGCAGAGAAATAAAGCCATGAAGTACAGGGTATATTATTGCCTCATGGCGACTTCAAGATGAAGCACAACAATAAAAGCATTGTTTATACATTGCATGCATGGTTTTACCATGTATTTGTAGAGACTTTTCACCATGTAAATTTACTCTATATTCTTTCATTGTTTATATAAGCTTTATAAAACCATGTAAAAATAACCCAAATTTTTTTTGAGAAATCTTTTGTAAAAATGTTACTGGAACTGCAAACTGTTTAATGCTTGGGAATTTTTGTGCCTCTGGCTTTTGTAGCAAATATTACCTGTTCCTCATATGAGTTCTCCAGTCAATCAGAAGTAGAGATAGATGTTCTTTTCCTCTTATCATCCAGATCAAATACCAGTAAATGCATGTACAGTCCTAAAAATTAAATTAGTATGGGGACCAAGCGGGAGAAAAATTAGTTTTTGAAAAGGCATATATGAATACTAGTACTTTTCTACTTTTCTTCAATGTAAAATATAATGTATGTCATGCAAATGTACTTTCTCAAGTTGATAAAGAGAAATGGACTAACAAGAAAAGAAAACACACCCACATATAACTTCAAAACCTTTTTCCATAAAAATGTGATTGTTAATCCTCTACAATATGTCCTTTTTCTCATTTCAGAAGATTATAAGCATACAAAAAGGAAAGAAACAAAGAATATTAGTATAAAAGACAGCATTTTAAATTCATCTGTGACGTTAGAATCTAATTCTTCACATATAGATAATAATAATAATAATAGTTATAGTGCTCATCATATTCATAAACGTTCCACATCATATAAACGTTATGTCGAAGTCATGGTCGCCTCAGATTACCATATGTCGCAGTATCATGGCAGCGAATTAGAACGTTACATTTTAACATTAATGGCTATAGTAAGTATTACCTATTACATGTAATTTTATCTGTATTGAAATTGTTTCCAATTGAGGACTGTATAATATTGAATTGAAAATTATATTTATTTTTAGCCTTTGAATATCCT
>MJUU01021536.1:67664-83804 GCA_002080025.1 Modiolus philippinarum
CAGTAGCTAAGCCTGTAACTGCACTTTCATTTCTGAATCTTTGACATAAATAGCGTAAGATTTGCTCATGACAGAGAAATATATGGAAAGCTGGTAGTGTCAAAATCACTCAATTTCCTTATTTTCCACTAAATTTAGGCACAGTTTCTTTCTGTGGGTGATTGTTCCTAAAATTGTGATATGTCTGTTATTCTCAATCATTTTTCTACATTATTCAACCGAAGTTCGAGCATTTTCAACTTCTTTTCTCCAGCGAAATTATCTTTGAAGTTGCATACCCTCCCTTAAATTTGACGATTTTTTGGATTTTCTGTTCCTGGAGCTCTTTTAACAGCTGTTATTGCTACAAAAGTTGTCTTAAAAACTACTTCATATAACTGCTGTAGACATTTGCCATTAGGCTACAGGACACGCACAAAAAGTTTGCAATTTAATTGTATGGAGGGCCATGGTGCACATCAATACAGTCTTAGGTAGTAGAGCGGATATATATGTCACTGGTGGATAAAGTGTTAACATAGGGACCCTGGGAAAGGCATTCGAAGATCTTTTTCTCTGAAACTACTGAGCCAATTGGAACCAAACTTGGTCACAACAGTCCATTGGTCATCCACTTCAAAGTTTGTGATTTTTATGGTGATACCTCATCCAAGATGGCTGCCAGCGAAGAATATAGTTTAACATAAGGACCCTATGTGAAATGCATTCAAACATCTTCTTCTCTGAAACTAATGAGCCAATTNTAGTCCATTGGTGATCCCCTTCAAAGTTTGTGATTTTTATGTTCATACCTCATACAAGATGGCCGCCAGCGAAGAACATAGTTTAACATAAGGACCCTATGTGAAATGCATTCAAAGATCATCTTCTCTGAAACTAATGAGCCAATTGGAACCAAACTTGGTCACAATAGTCCAGTGGCGATCCACTTCAAAGTTTGTGATTTTTATGTTGGTACTTCATCCAAGATGGCCGCTAGCGAGGAACAGTTTATCATAAGGACCCTATGTGAAATGCATTCAAAGATCTTCTTCTCTGAAACTGCTGAGCCATTGGGAACCAAACTTGGTCACAATAGTCCTTGGGTGGTTTCCTTCAAAGCTTGTGACTTAAGTATGTATGTCAGAAACTGTAACATCTTGTGAACTCGTGTATAGTATGGCTAATAATGCCATTAATGGATGGTCTCTTGGTGACAATGAATAAAACCAGTCACCAGGTGAGCGATACAGGCTCATGTGAGCCTCTAGTTTAATGCCCTGCCACGTAGTGGAAGGGGCATATAGATTTACCCTTGTCTATACGTCCTGATGTTAAGTTTTGTGTTTAGGTCCATATTTTGGTAACCTCTTATAATATTTTAATAATATTACATCAGTACATGCACCTTGATTAGTTATACCTGATTCATTAACAATTAGGGATCCATGACCTATATTTTATGGTTGAGTGACTTTTGTTAAATTTTGCATTTAGGTCCCATTTCTCATCAACTACACATCATACCACAACGATGTCTCATCAAATTAATCACCTTGATGAGTACTACCCCAATCATCAAGAATAAAGTGGCTTTGACCTATATTTTATGCTTGAGTGACTTTTGTTAAATTTTGCATTTAGGCCCATTTCTCATCAACTACACATCATTCCACAATAATGTCTCATCAAATTAATCACCTTGATGAGCACTACCCAAATCATTAAAAATTAGTAGCTTTGACCTGTATTTTACACTTGAGTGACTTTTGTTAAATTTTGCGTTTAGGTCTTATTTCTCAACAACTGAACATGTTATTACAATGGTGTTGCATCAAATAAATCACCTAGACAGGTGCTATCCAAATTGAGGACGATTAAGTGTCTTTGACCTACATTTTATGCTTGAGTGACTTTTGGTAAATTTTGTGTTTTTAAGTCCATTTCTAAAGAGCTACACAACACATCATTATGATGTTTCATGAAGTGACTCATCTTGGTGAGAACTACATAATTCTTAGACACTTTGTTGACTTTGACCTATATTTTGCACTTGAATGACTTTGTTAAATTTTTGTATTAGGTCCATAAACAACTATGTGTTTAATCAAATAAATTGCTCAAGTTCTCTATTGCGATAAATTTGACTTCGGGGTATCCGTGTCTTATAGACACATTCTCTAGTTATTGCTGTGTTGTCTCTTCAATACAGCAATTTTTCAGTAATGCTACTTACAGAGTTGTTCATTGTGTAAGGACTATCTACCTGAACGAAGAAACACATGAAAATTGAAGAGCAACTGTTTTGTGAATACGTTCAATATCTTGCAAAATTATTTTATTTTAGATGTATTCAGACATGATTTTCTCTATTTGTTAGGACAGTAGATGAAAATTTTCATATTTATTTTTCAAAGCTTCATAAACATGTTTTATACAAATTTTACTGGATAATAAATTTCACTTGTGGTCAGACAAGACTGATAAATAGACCACAGTCGATGATCATCTAGCGGTCATTCACTAAGCCACTCATTAATTTTTATTCATTTTTTTTCTCGTTTGACAATAAACACCACATGATTTTTGTCTGTTTTTGGCCATTCTCATTCATCAAAAAGGGGATGGTTGAATTGTATACTGGACAATAGATTTTACTAAACCATGGGAATTAAGAATGAAAATGATTGAAAAATTGAAGCATTTATTTGCCGACAAAGGGACATGTGCTGATGGTCAACAGTAATATTTCTTTCATTTCTCTTCAGAGTGACCACAGTTTATATTTGTCACCTACAGGACATGTGTCTTGAATTATTCATTAAATCCACACGATATCCATCTTATTAGTTATCCATTCATAAAAATGATGATGGTAAGAGTATAAATGATTGTGGTATATCTCTCTGATAATAGACTGCTGGGTGTCTTTGTTAAGTTTAGGTATACCTTTAATTTAGGTACCGTCCATAATCCCATAAACCACTTGCATTCCCATGTATTTAATACTGAAGAGGTGTGGCCGATTAAAACTGTATCATGTAAAATATTTTGACATCTTTTATATATTCAAAGGCCTGTCCTCAAATTTTTGTTATTTTAAAATACAAAAACATTTTGTGTGTTCACGTCTGGGGTGTTCGTATATGCTTGCTCTTATACTTCACTTGGTAAAGGATCTTTAAATTTTTTCACCTATAAAAGTGAAGTAAAAAAAAACGTGTTTTGGTCTGATTACTTTGAGAATTTCTCAATATTGTTTTGGTATTGTTTCAAGATCCACAAGTTTCTATAAATATTAGGCTGCATAGGTTAAGGTTAGATAAATGTAGCATTATAGCTTTACTTTAAGTCCAATTATATATAAAAGAATGTTAAGATGGGATATGATAAAAAAAATCTTTATGGAAAACTACTGATTTTAGTACATAGAAAAATGCATGTTGTAAAAACTTATTAGGACAAGTAATTTGTCTAAACTTTCATGACATTTATTCATTGAGTTTGAAAATGTTAAAATTAAGGCATAATTATTTTTTGTACTTTTGGTGCCAAATTATGACCTAATTTACTGCATGCAACCTAAAAAAGGGTTTATGTAATTTCTTTCAAGTTAACTAATTACTTTTTGATTGCAAATGTTGTAGTTTGGAGAGATTTTTTTGATACCCTAGAGAATACTTTGTGCAATTAAATGTCAAGAGTTGAGTTATCCTTTTGGTTTATCTCTGTTTAAAAATCAATTTAGTGCACATTAAGTATAGGTACTTGAGTGTTTTTCCTGTCACATAATTGATATAACACAGGTAAAATTTCACAAGTAATTAAGCCATTATTTCATGTGTATTATTTTCACAAACTGAAGATTGAAATATATTCTTTTTCTCTATCAAAGCAATGACAGAACTGTCAAGATGAGTCCTGATAGTCTTAGCAGTCCATAGGCCAGATCATTTGGTTACTGTTTGTATAGGGGTCTTCCTTTACAATCTTATGACAAAATTCTTACAATAGGTACCAACACGTACCATGTAATGCAAAAAAGAAACGTTACAAGACTGCTCTGAAACAATAAGAAATTTATTACAAATAAAAACTTCTGATAGTGTGAACTTTATAAACCACAAAAACCACAGATATTTGATATGGTTAAGAGATGTAAACATTTTTTACTATGTGTAAAATTTAAAACTGATTTATTTTGCTGCAAGATTATTCGTAATATAAGGTCAAGTAAATAAAAAATATCTTAACCTCCGTTTGCCTTGATGAGGACAGACTTTTCTTTGATAATACAGGTATACTTAGTAACTACTATTATGATAAATGCAATTTTACTTATTGTTGCACTTCTAAGGTAAAATTTCCCTTTGTACCTATTGTTTTTCAAAGTTTTCCAGACAGAGTTAATGTTACGATATTTATCAATGTGCAATAGGGCTAAAATTGATGATAATCTGTGTACCTTGGCGTAAGATCTCTTACTTAATCATCAAGAAACATAAGATTATACGATCAACAATCAGTTTTCTTTTATCATGTTGATCCAAGGAGTAAAAAGACATTCCGTAATATATTTACATATTACTATAGGTTAAATGCTATTATATTGGTCTAGGTCTGGTGTTATAGAGAAATTATGTTCACTTTGTTTAGGTGGGAACATTGTCTGATTACCTATTTGGGTAATGTATTGGCCTTTTATTGTGAATCAAACAAAACATGATATATCTTATGTAGGTCTTTAATCATTGTAATAGTCCCGTTTATTTGTCCTTTGTAACTTGATAAACCTTTTTTGGAAACATATAGAATTTAAAAATACATTAATAATATGAATTATGGTACTTTCTGAGGTATATTTCAATTTGCTTTTATTTTCATAGTCTCTCTTTTTTTGATGCAAACATTTTCCAAGGTATAGACATAAATGCTTGAAATGCTCAAAGTTGTACACCATACACATTGTTTTGATCTGTTAAAAAATATTAGGCACATTAAGTCCAGTATGGGTTGGCTTCAGAAGGATGATGACAATAGGAATGCAAAAGTATTTATATGCCTGTATTATGGTAGACCAATGTCCCTTTGTCCATCTGTCTGTCTGTCAATTTTTTCCCCTAGCTGTCCATTTTACAAATCACACTCTTTCTTAACAACCGAACCCTATGGTCAATTAATGTCAATTTGGTATCAAAGTTTTATGACCAGCATAATTTTTGGTCTAAATTTATATTTCTGTAACAAGAGTTATAGAACTTTATTTGTCAATTTGAAGGATGTTGGATGTTGAGCCCTCACTTGACAATCTGCTCATGGTAAATAAATTTCATCAAACTTTGTAGAGCTGTTAGGAATGATTGTGTCATGATCTGTTCATTTTTTTATGAAATTTTTATTTTTCTTGAAAGAGTTATGTGACTTTATCCATTAATTTTCAGGTTTATTACATGACTATTCATTTTTTTTTACTGCAGCCATAACATACCCTGCTGACTGTCTCAAATTTTAAGAATTGGTCAGTCTGCAGTTTAGTACACCATAAAGTAGGACATTTTAAAGCTTAATTATATGAAGTTGTACAAACTTAAAGTTTTCGTAATGTTCATTCATACATTGAACAGAATCTATTGACCAAGATGAAAACAAGCACAGTACAAAAAAAAATGAATTGAGTCATATGTAACATCTCTGATTATTCAAAGTCATTTTGCAAGGAAAGTAATATTGAAGGTCAAAAAGTATGATGTGGTGTGACTGACATAGGTTTTTATAACTGAATTAAATAGATGAATAGCAATGGTCCTGTCTTATGTAGAGCACTGAAGAGAAAAAATGCCAAGTTCCAGGTTTCGTTGCATAATTAATATGCTTCATTTCTAAATGAATATGCTTCTTGGATTTTTAGCTCACCTCATGAAGTGAGGGGGGCTTATGTGATACCCCTAGCGTCGGTGTCGGCGTCGGCGTCCGTGTCTGGTTAGGAAGAATGGTTAAGGTCCATTCCTGCTTACTGACATGCCCCACATATTGGTATGCCTGATGCACTTTGGGATGACAACAACAATGCATGCTTCAGATGCTGTCTCTGACCTACATTTTACGCATGAGCGACTTGGTTAGGTAGAATATTTAAAGTTCTTTCCCGCTTACTGACATGTCCCTTCGCAACCATATCGGAATGTATGATGCAATTTGGGATGACAACAACAATGCATGCTTCGGATGCGGACTGTAAACTACAATTTATGCATGACTGAATCTCTTAAAAAGAAGGATTATGGTCCATTCCTGTTTACTGACATGTGCAACGTGTGACAATGCTGCGCAACGAGGTGAGCTTAGCAGGCTGAGGCTGCTTTCTATGTTTTGGAATGCAGAGTTGGTGAAAGTGCCAAATTTCTGTGTTTTATGCTATTAAAGCATTTAAGTTATGGTAGGCTTGTTTAATATTTTCAAACTAGTAGGTTGCAAAAATTTCTTCTCATTGACCTTTAATGTCCAAAGACATCAAAACCTGCTACAGTTTAATTTATTTCACCTATAAATCAAAGCACTGAAGTTATTACAGATAACCTGGAAGAAAATTTGAGACATGCCTTTCAATATCTAAAATTATGGCATGTTGAACTTAATTTGTTGATTATCTGATGAAAAACTCATTTGAAAAATTATAAGACATAATTTTTTTAAAACCACTTAGTGCCTTATTCAAAGAACAGGTGTTAAGCATATTAAAATCTTAATTGAAAAGATATTTTGCTTATTATATTAATGTTCATATGTATTCTTTGATGAGAGGTTATTCAGTTAGTTTGTATTTGACTGTTATCGGAGATCATCAGTCTGTTTATAAAGTTACGAAAATTAAAAATGGTCTTTATGTGTGGTATACCTAGAATTCGATATTCTCTAATCCATTGCCCTTGTTATTATCTTGTATTGGAAAACCAATGGGGATTTGATTCAAGATAGTTGAAAATTATGATGGAGTTTTTCTGTCCCTCACAGCAACTGTAGATTTTATCATAATCTTTTTATTTGTATAACAGAATTATTAAACCTAATAAATGATTATCACCTAAAGAGGAGGTTTAAATTCTTTGAAATTGAATATTTTGGAAATTTTGTTGGATTTAAATTGAAATTTATGAATTGGACAATTTAAGTTTTAATTTTTTATTTCAAAAGCTTTTTGAGGAACATCAGAAAGTTTAAAAGATTACTTTTAAAAACTTAAGATTATTTTAAAACAGATGACTATTTTACAGTTTTCTGAAGGTATTGAATGGAAAGTGGTATTCCCTTGAAAATGTTTGGGAAAATGGCTTTTTAAATATTGAATGTAACTGTTTTAATATACTTAATTTCATCAGAAATAACTGATACAGTTATGTTTTATCATCTGGCCCTTGATGAGAGTATTAGAAAGGTAGACATATGTGTTCGAAGTATGACAAGTAAACTTTGAGAACCTTTTAATGTAAACTTTTCTGTCAGATCTTCTGAAACTACTGGGTGAACTAGAACCAACTTTTGCAACAATGGTCCTTAGGTGGTCCCCTACAAAAAATGTTTTCTGGTTTACATCTTATCTAAGATGGCTGCCAGTGGGGAACATAGTTTATCATTGGACCCAATTTAGAGATCTTCTACAATTAAATTACTGAATGGATAGATTAGAAACCAAACTTGACCATTATAGTCCTCAGGTGGTCCCATACAAAAAAATTATTTTTCAGGTTTACATTTAATCAAAACTGGTTCCAAGCGGGAACATAGCTTAATATTGGACAATTTGGGAGCATTTTTAAAGGTCTTTTCCTTTGAAACAACTGAGTCAATTGGAATCAGTCTTGGCCAAATAGTCCTTGGTAGGCCCCCTAATAAAAAGTTGTTATTCAGTTTTATGCTTTATTACAGATGGCCATCAGCAGGGAACATAGTTCAGCACTGGACCCTATTTGAACACTAAAACTTCTCTGCTAAAACCAACAGGCAAATGGAACAATAATTTAACTTTGGACCCTTCAGCATAGACTTCTATGCTAGCAAAGGCCCAGATGAGCAATACTTGCTCTTGAGAGCCTCTTATGTTGATTATGATTCCAGAATCTACTTCAGAGCAACATCAGCAAAATACTGCATAGGGCAATCTTTCATTATGTTATAATTTCCTCAGTATCTTCTTTGATTGCACTGCAGACACTCTTGGTTTCTGATGTTTTTATGAGGTTGTTGTAATTCATTGACAAACTGAATTCTTAGTGTTTCAATCAACAAAATATTTAAAAGTATAATGTATTTTTAAACAATTTGTGAATGACCACATCACATTAAAATGTCACCTCCTGACATTGATAGTAATCTTTTTAACACGATCACTTAAATTGAAATACCACATTTTAAAAATGAAATGCTTCATAACCATATTTTGACATTTGTACATAAATTTGAACTTTATACAAGAACTCCTGTTCTTAATCTATGTTTTGTATCCTTAAAAGACTTGTAAGCACTATAGACAAAATAGGTAGGTACAGCTTTGTACCTGGCCCTGAATTAATGTGTTGTAAACATCTTGGCTATCCTGGGGCTGATTCCACACCATTATTATCTGGTATAAATATTTTCTGTTTTCTTTCCTAGTTTAAATTATTTTAATGATGCAAGTAATAACTCAGGGGTTGTAATTGTTGTGTTTAATTTAATTTTCATCTTTAGTTTTTTTATCCTTCTGCTAAGTATTATGTTTGTTTTTTATGCCCCGGATATTTAGATCGGGGGCATATTGTTTTTGCCCTGTCTGTCTGTCTGTATATCTGTCCGTCTGTCCGCAACTTTAACCTGGCTTTTAAACCAGATGTAATAGGAACTTCATATTTGGTAGTGAAGCTGAACACCATTATGCAAATTTCTCTAAGGTCAGGTCAAAGGTCAAGGTCACAGAGGTCAAAAGGTCAAAATCTAGATTTTGCTATTGCTTGTTAATTACAATTGCTAGAGACTTGATATTCTATAACAAAGCTTAATATAAATCCACTTAAAAGATTTGGGTCAGGTCAAAGGTCAAGGTCACCGAGTGCAAATTTGAAAACTTTAACAAAAACTTTAACATTCCCTATATCTTTTCAACCAGATGTGATAGGACCTTCATATCTGGCCTGTATATTGTTCATATGAAACTGAACTGCATTATGCAAATTTCACTGAGGTCATGTCAAAGGTCAAGGTCACAGAGGTCAAAAGGTCAAAATCTAGATTTTGCTATAGCTCATTAATTACAATTGCTAGAGGCTTGATATTCCATATATGAATAGATCCAATGAAGCTTTGTACAAATCCACCAAAAAAATTCAGCCAGGTCAAAGGTCAAGGTCACTGAGTGCAAATTTGAAAACTAACATTGCCTATATTTTTCCAACCAGATGTGATAGGACCTTCATATTTGGCCTATATATTGGTTATATGAAACTAAACAGCATTATGCAAATTTCACTTAGGTCACTCAAGGTCGCAGAGGTTAAAAGGTCAAAATCTAGATTTTCCTGTAGCTCATTAATTACAATTGCTAGAGTCTTCATATTTTATAGGTGAATAGATCTAATGGAGCTTAGTACAAATCCACCAAAAACATTTGGGTCAGGTCAAAGATCAAGGTCACAGATTGAAAATTTGAAAACTTTAACATTGGCGATATCTTTTCAACTAGGTGTGATAAAGCCTTCATATTTGGCCTGTGTAATGATCATATAAAGCCGAACACCACTATGCAAATTTCATTAAGGTCAGGTGAAAGGTGAAGGTCACAGAGGTCAAAGGTCAAAATCTAGAATTTGCTTTTAGCTTGTTAATTACAATTGCAAGAGGCTTGATATTCTATATGTGAATAGATCTAATGGAGCCTAGTACAAATGTCTACTTAACTTTAATTTCTAGTGATGGCAATTTTAAGACATGGGTGCTACTGGGGGCATAGTGTTTCACAAACACATCTTGTATAAGCTGAGAAATCTTACATGTAACATTACAGGTTTGTTGATTAAATTAGATCAATCAGGATGTTTTTGGGGTCTTGGTGGCTGAGTGGTTAAGGTAGTTCTACTACCTATACAACCACTGTAGTCTATCACCACTGCAGTGGTAGTTTGCGCCCCACTTTGTACATTACAAAAAAGGGTGCTTTTGACTTACAACCGTAAGTAATATGGTATGCCAGTTACCTGCCCAAGGTCGGTTGTTCTTTCCGGGCACTCCAGCTTCCTCCACCACTTAAACTGACCGTCATGAGAAAACTGAAATACTACTGAAAGTGACGTTAAACCCCATATCAATCAATCAATCAATCAAGATGTTTTTGGGGATTTGATTTTAATATGGCTTCTGCTGACAGCCTTATCAGGGTGTAATGTCCTAATCCTGACTTTTTCCATCCATTTTATGCTTTTTCCTTCAAAACGATTCATTTGAATTGGGTATTGGAACAAAAAATGGTTTTGTCTCTAAAATGTTCATTTTGTTGTACTTGGGTAGGAGAGTTATATTTATCTCTTTATTTTGCAGAGTGGACCCAAAATTTCAACAAATGCACATAAAACATTAAAAGAATTTTGCAAGTGGCAGCATTTACATAATGAAGTCAGTGATGCTCATCCATATCATTATGATACAGCAGTATTAATTACAAGGTAGGATTTTCTTCATTAAGCCCTTGTTTAGATAACTATATAGCCGCAATATTCAAACTTTTTACTGAGTGGTCCATTCCGTCATCATGAGAAGAAGTGACTGAAATGGATTATGAAGAGAGCGTCAGTTTTCTAGGTAAAGATCACATTTTAGTAAATATTCAGATTTTGAAGAAATGTTTTTTGTTTTGTTTTTTTCTTATCTTTGACCTTCACATTGCATAAATCCTCAACTGGGTACATGTATAATAAGAGGTCAAGGTCAGATTTTAGGTACAAATTAGTATAATAGTGAGAGGCCTGAGTATATTGTGTCCTGGGATTGATTTAATTCATATAAATCTCAGTTAACTGGGCAAGATATCTGAATAATTTGTTTTTGGACAATTTAGTACAGCAGAAAGGTTATTGCTGCTGTGTACATCTGCCAATGTATTTACCCCCATAGTGATGTGAAAAAGGTGAATTTGATTGCAGGTATATATCATAATATGTTTAAAAGATGAGAAAAACATTAGAAGATGATTGACAGAGTGGTTGTTTCTTTGTTGGCCAAGTCTGATAGTTATGCCTTTATTACATACCAGTTTGGACATGTCTTGGTCAGTGGCCTCAGTTCTTTCCTGGTTTTATGACTGTTGTTGTTCAACAATTTTGATTGGAAAATAAACTGTTGGCTTCAGTGATTGACAGACTAATAACAAAACAGGTTGTTGTTTGATTGGTCAGTATCCTCTCAGTTTTTACATTGTAAGTTTATGATGATTGGTTATTGACAAATTTTTAGGTTTCCATTATTTTCCATAGCAAACAAAGTAATTTGAGGTTTGTTGAGATAGTCTGAGATTGTATAGTATTCAAAATACACTTAGAAGTTATAAAAGTTCTATTACTCTACTCAGAAGAGTGAATTGTCATGTAGAGACTATCTACTGTTAAATGGGAAATTTTTGTGAGGGGTTTTTGATAATTTTGCAATTGGCACATATTCGCGAAAATTTTCCCTCGTGTAAATTTGTTTTTATTAAAAACTTAGTGAAACGTCGGTGTGAATCGCAAAAATAAAACCTCCCGAATAAGTTTCAGAATTAAAATTGAGAAGTTATACCACATGAAAATAAGTCCTTTTAAAGTATAGAGTTGATTTTTGTGGAATATTCATATCCATCCATTCAGGAGGGGTTCTTAGGTTAATGAATCTGTCATATTGTTTTGATTTATATGCTCAAAGGGAAGAAAAAGCAGTATTTTCAATGCTGTGTGAGTTTGCTTTTTTCATGAGATTATGTCTCATGTATGCTACCTATTTATTTGCCATATACTATACTTATGATATATATATACACCCTATTTATTGTAACATTTTCTATATGAGGTTATGTACACAGTTTTTTTCATTACATGAAATTTATCTATGAGGTTATGTCTCATATGTACAACCATTTTTGTGACATTTACCATTTCTGTGAGATTTAGTGATGATTGTTTTAGTTTAAAGCATTTTTCGGTTTTTGATTTTATGCTAGTGATTGGCATATTGGCATTAATTTTAAGTGAACAAACATATCATTATCTTGTAATCTATGTTCCTTAGGTTTACATGGTTATTTGGTAGTCAAATTTAATTTATTAAAATCCAGATAAGTTATCTGTAGGCCAGAAAATAATGAAAAACAACCATACATTATAAATCTTATTCATTTATCATTGTACTCTTGTTTGATGTAAAGCACATCATGTATTTGAATCTATTATTCGAGTTATCAAATGAGTGAATTTTAAAACTGAATCAAAATGCAGTCTCCACTTTAAAACAGGTGTTTTGAAACTTTCATTTTATTGAAAATTTAAAATTTGCATACAATATTATATATAATTTGTCTTATCATTGTAAATTAACTATACTAGTAATTAAATTCACAACTATAAAAAACAGACTAAATTTTTATATATTTGCACTGTAATTGAAAAATATATTGGAATCATTATTATTGCTAATTTTATATAATATGCTTTAGTAAATCTGGTCAGATTTATCTCCACTATTAGTGTGGTGAAAAATGAACAAAACGAATTGTCAAATTTTTGAAAAACAAACTAGACCAAATGGGATATGGACAGCTTTGAATGTACATGTACTTAATAATGATTTTTTTTTGTTACTAACTACAATATTATTGATAACCAGTTACTGAGATTAATTCATAAGCACTATAAATGGCTAAGCTCACTGTTAGGTATTGGATAGTTTATTGTACAGATATCTAATGGGCTGGAGGGTTATATACAAAAAGATTTAGTCGAGGTAAATTTTAGTTATAGCTGCTAGGATAATGTCTCTGTTTAACAATTCCAATTTCAGTTTTAATCGTGCTATGAAATATGTTTTATTATTAGGCAAGCATAGGTTCAGCGACACTTTCTGTAGACTAAGCGGTCACTGACTCAAATGTTTGTCCACATCTTTTCAATATCAAAATTTTCGCACCTTCTAATAGGAAACTTTACCCGAGTATAAATCACAGTATTTATTAAAATTTGGATACTTTATCTGAGATTTATTATTTGATGGTTGTTTTGAATTGCTGATATACAGACAAAGCTTATAAAAGAAAAAAGAAATAAAATGGTGTGAAAACTAATACTGATGGAGATAAAATTTATGTTGTTGTTAAGTGTGATACTTTTACCAAGGGTAAAGACCTACACCAAGATTATATATTATACTATTCCATAAAGACCATTGATGTGATTAGGTGATATTGGAACCAAACACTGACAAAGCTGGAAACAAAGCAATTCTACTCATCATAGTAGTAACACCATTTAGGTACAAATGTATTTGTATTTCATGGCTTTGTGTCAAAATTCTGCCGTTTCTATCCCACTTTTGGTGGTGAAATACTTCAAAATTATAAAACAAGTGTCCAAACTAGAAAATTTGTGTCAATATCACAGTCTCATTTCAATAACTTCAAGATTAAGATTTTACTGAATTTTGGTATTAAAGTTGGCTCTAACAATTTTCCACTTGTTTGGACCTTGGACATCACAGTTTGAAGATGACTTGTGTCACTGTGATGCAGAAAATGACATTTTGAATAATTAATGAAAAAATATCTTCCAGAACATGATATATGAAATAAATAATTTTTTGAGACCAATGCTCTGATAATCTTATATTTCATTCCTGATATGCTTCTTTGTTAGTTGTTAATTAAAGTTAACTCCTATTACAACAGTTCAACATATAGATATATATGAAATATGTTAGGCACTAAAAGAGATGACAACTGAAAATTGTCCCTTGTCTATGGTCTCTCCAGTCAATCAGGGACATCATTTTGATGACAAAAGTCCATTTAAAGTTTGATTAATATTATATGAGATGCTCAGCATTTGTAATTGAGTTGTCAGTGCTAGGTTCAGTGCTCTCATGGAGATATTTTCTTGTCCATATTCACACTAGGATATCACACAAACTCATGTTTTATATAGGACCCCCCTCTGTTTCTCTCAGATTGGATGACTGCAAATTTATTATTCACAGCATGAGAAGCATGCAGTGTTGTCTTAACTTGTTAGAAGCAATGTTCTTATCCAAAATATTTCTGATTATCAGGTGGGGTTTGAAAGATGAAATTGACAGAGTAAATGCTTTAGATATTAATTTGATTTAGCTATGGCTGTTCACTGTGTCAGTTGTCATACAAAACATTGCTTTAATATGGTTGCTTTCCTGTAAAATTTTATTGTTTTAAAATTGACATCTTCAGACTTCATAGACATATTAAAAAACTTTTTATCCTGGTCCAGATCTAAAAACACGTGAAAACAAATGAAGCCAAAAGATGTATACATTGTTTTGTTGAATATGTTAGGGGGCATTAGGTTTTTACCCTTGTCCATATGTCCGTAGGTACATCTGAAATTTTTGTCAAGGATTTCTAAGCTTGATTTGATATTTGGTATGATGAGTTGTAACACGTCTCCCCTTTTCAAGTCCTTCACTCATCTACTTCCTGTTTGTTGATATATCAATACAGCAGGGGGCATCCATGTCCCTTGGACACATTTTCTTTTATTTTGTTAAAATTTCAGCAGTTTTTTGTCCATTCAATCGATCTATTTTTTTGTTAGATGAGCTTTTGGTGTCGGGGAGGAAAACTAATGACATTGCCTACCTACCAAGCCTGTGTTTGGTTTGAACAAACCATATGAAAAAGAAAGGAAACGGGGTAAATGTCAAGGAGAACAACATCACATATCCAGGTTAAAACGACCCAAAACAAAGCATAGTTAATAAGTCTGGTCCTAGTTCTAAAAAAGATGCTAACATTATGACAGTAAAGCTTATCCAGTATTGTTCTGATTTAAAAAGAAAATTAATTCATAAGTTTTTGATACAAGAAGCATAATTGCACTTTCTATATTATCCCCCAAATCTTTATTGTGCAGTGCCAAAAATACATAGATGTATTCAAAATGGTCTTGCTAAAGAGTTGTTGCTATACTACTGCTTGAACTTTTATAACAGTTACTGAATAAATTTTGCTTAGTTGCCATACTTTTTGAAGTGTAAAACACAATATTGAGGATTGATTTGTTCTGAAGATGCAATAATTTGTCTCGAAGATTTGCAAAAGTAACCTATTATATGTTGCTTGATGGATAAGCCAGATATTGAACACTGCAAATCTTGAAAAAAATTATATTAAATATCAGTTATATACAACTTGAAGTGTATTTCCACCTGTTAGATTATAGATTAATCTTAATAGCATACCTTGATTCTTAGAAATGGCTTGGAGTCAGAAACCGCAAAACATTTCCTCGCTGTGGTCTCTTTCCTGTAGATCTGTGATTCACTTTGAATGTTGTGTAGTCGGCATACATGTTTGAAGACTCTCTGTGGTTGATTTAGACAGACAGCACAAGAAATTGTTATTTCAAAGCAAAATGTTCATTAGTATTATGGTAAACCTAATGGAATTGCAGTACTCAGCAATTTTGATACTTAATTGTGCAGTATTCAGCATTGTTATCTTGTATGTTATCTCGTAAAATGCTTGAAGGTTGTTTTGCTCTCTTTGTAAACCTTAAAAAAATTGCACTTGCTATTGCACTTGGTTCATTTTAGAGTTATGTAACTTGATGATACTGGCATCTATGACCCATGGACGTTGGAATTAATTAGGTTTTAAGTAATAAAGTTTAAAAAAGTTTTGGTAACAAGTCTTTTATAGATACTTTGTCTCATGTCCATTTACTCCATATCCTTTCATTGTTTATTTCATCTGTTTATTAGCTGATGTCAACATTGCAAGGTTTTTAATATAGGAAAATGTATCAGTATTTCTTGATCATGTTGAAGTGTCCATTTTTAGCTCACCTGGCTATGCCAGGGTGAGCTTTTGCCATCACTTTGCGTCCGTCGTCCGTCCCTCGTCCGGCGTCCGTCGTCCGTCTGTCC
>MJUU01021536.1:84357-110646 GCA_002080025.1 Modiolus philippinarum
TTCTGCAATTTTTTGCAAAAATACTTTCTTAATCTTTACCTTATTTGATGTTATAATGATTTGCCTATATAAACATATTGTGTATAAAGTTGGGTCGTCCGTGGTGAATCACTATGAATTCTGTTTACATGTATGTTGAAGTAGATCATCAGCTTCATAGACTGCTTATTATTAAAAGTATTTGTAATTAAAGCCTTTAATGAGCAGTTGATGAAATTAACATGAAAATGGATTTGAACGGAACTTGGCATTTATGATGCTTTTGAGGTGCTGACTATAATATATATATGTATTGTGACTTTTATGCATAAATGTCATCCAACATGGCCATCTGCAGGGAACTTAATTTATTACTCGACTGTATGGAAAGAGCATACAAAGAATTTTTTATCTGAAACAACTTGGCTAGTCACATTAATGTATCTAAGATGGTCCCCTCCAAAACAGATGTCCTTCAAGTCTGCACCTTATGCAAATTGGCTACCAATGGGAAACAAAGTTTAATATAGGAGTACATTCAAAGATCTTCTTCTTTAAAACCATTTGGCCAGTTGGAAATAATCTTTGGCACAATACTTAATTTTCTTTAAAATTGTGTCCTGCAGATCCATCCCTTATCCAAGATGGCATGCAATAGGGAAAATAGTTTAATTAAAGTTTGATCATATAATATATTTAGTTACATAGTTTGAAAGTGAGACCCTTTAACATATAAGTTGATTTGAAGTTATGTATTGGCCATGGTCCAGGTGAGCGATACAGGCTCTTGAGAGCCTCTTGTTTGAATACTCTGAAGCAGAGAATGTGTTATATTGAAGAGATGCACAGTCAAATCCCTGATTGCTTTTTGGCAGGATTTTTAATGTGTTAAGATTTATAAAGAGATTGGCATAGAATCAGAGAATAGTTTTCTCTCCTTTGAGAGAGCGGTGATTACAGTTTAATGAAGAGCAATAGAAATACTGATTTGGGTCATTTGATAAAAGCCTCTGTGTATATAGTTGATGAAAACTGCAAAGATTGAGTTTTCATCAATGAAAGAACATGTTGTGTTATGACTCGATTTTTTTGCAAGATCTAAGCATTTAATTCCAGTTACCTAAACCTCAAATGTAAAAATTACAAAATTTTTATTTTTATTTTCATATTTTATGTAAACACAGTGTTAAGCATTATGCTATTACAGTTTTTAACCATCTTGGAATGCAATTTTATTTAGTGTTGGAAGATATTGTTGAACCTGTTTCAGAATTTAGCAATACATTTATATTTCCATTTAAACTAAAACCCAATCCATAGTATTCAATAGTGAAAAGGTCAAAAGTAGATTGAACCAACCTTTATAAGCACTAAAATATGCATGACATAATCACTGTTTAGAATTTCACTAATCCAGTATGCTTTGGATTATATTTTGGCTTGTTGGAATATGTGTCATTTGATTGGATGATAAATGCATGTAGGTTGATCCTAGACTTGTCCTTAGACATGTTTGTCAGCCAGTGATTTCATATTGTTTGATATTAAAAAATCTTTTAATCTATAGATAATCAGGTGTTTCCATCACATTCAAAGCAACTTCCAGATGATCTTGAATAAGTTTGCTGCCAAATGTAAGGATCCGAGAACGAAAGTTGAAGTCACATGTAACAAATTTGTCAAATAAATTGATTTGTGCAGTTATTTGATATGCTTGATTCTATTATAGAAAATAGAATGGGTGATATGATGATTGATTGTGTATTGGTTTGTTGCTGTTCTATCCATCTTGTCTGTTGTTTTTGTATGGACATGTGGAAGTTAATGTAGTGTTAAAGTAACCAGTGAGGCCTATAAATGATAATGAAGATGACAGTAAATCATGTTTTGGAATCAGCTGGGTGTTAATTGTAAGACAACTGAGAACATTTATCAGGGCTATTATGACCCTATAATAGATTAATGGTCTTGCAGAAATAGGATAATTGGAATTTAAAAATGTGTGATGGAAGAAATTGTAATTTGATTTGGGTTATGGTCCTAATTATAGTTTTGGCACACTTGTGTTTTCTATATTTCCATATTCAGCTGATGCTTGGAAATTGATTGGCTAATGTGTTCGAAATTAAATCTTTTACATGAATTTCATGGTTTTAGTCATTTATGTCACATCTAAAACTACAATAGTAATGTAAAACACCAAAATTTGACAATAGACCCTTTAAAAACAAAATATGTCTTCTTTAGCTTGAGAAAAACATTGCAACAATGGTAACTCAAAATAGATTATAAATACTAATTTTGAATCAGAGACAAAGCATTTGATTTTTTCTAGCATTTACCAGACTTTTTCAAAAATGAAAAATATTTCAAAATTATTCAAAAGTCTCTAAAACATTTCCCCCATAGTTTGATGGCCAAATGACCAATCAACCTTCCAAAACAAACCTAAATCTTTTCCCCAAAATACTCTGTATAAAAGGCAGAAAAATAAAAATCAAAGGTGTTCTTTCTGTGCCACATTTTTTCCAAAAATTAATTTAAAAAAGCCTTCTTGATGGGCCAATTTAAGCTCAATTGAGCCTCAGTATAGATTTTTAGTTTTGCTGTCAATAAAGTAAATTATACTGTCCACACAGTCAATAAATTATAAAAACAGACCATTAAATACATGTTGGATTAATATTAAATTGTATTTTGAATTATTTAATAATTTTTCAAATATTTTTTGAGGCAATTATTTTAACATGAAAATACAATATGATCATTATGAACGTTCTTTGTGAGGTCTCATGGTGTTAAAATGATACATGTTATTTCTTACTATAACTGCATGCAAACCTTGCATAGCATGGCCTCTAGAGCAAGGGAGAAATGCAAGCAAGGTCCAATTCATTTTATTTGGACATAAAAACTTATCTCCTATGAAATCTTGATACATTTTTTCCCTTTCATCTGTAAATTTATGCTCCTATTATAATCTCAGTTTCTTTTTCATTGAAACTTAAGACATTGCACATAGTTGAAGATACAGATTTTAATTTTTTTATGCAAAAAAAATGTCAAATGATCTAGAGTTTTGACTGAGAATCATGTCGATTTAGATATATGTTTCACTTCTACCGGATACTTTGTAATGGACTAAAATTAAGATCCATTGTTGCAGTAATATTTAGTAGTGCTAAAAAGTAGATAAAATTTCACTTTTTTAATAATGTTTTGTCGTGGGCTTTTTAAATTTCCAACCTTTGAGCTTATTTTACTACTCTCAGTATTTATACATACTCTTAAGTGTTTAAAAATGTGAAGATTTTGTCTCAAATTTAAAATTTGTATTTTTGATCTATGTAGGATTTGATGAATGAGGGGACATGGACTTAATGTTCATGTGACAAAATTCCCAATTTATAAATGGAATGGCATAATGTTTGCACAACACTGGTTTATCATTAGAAAGTCACTCTGTTGCAACAATAGGGCATTTAACAGTTTTGTTTGTTGACTATGTTTTTTTCATTTTCTCCTAATGATCCTTCCTGATTATTCTGTTTTCTTCATAAACTTTCCCTGTTGTGAATTTTATACAAAGGGTCCCAGTATCTGAATACAATAAAAAGGCACACAAAGCGATATAGTTGCTTTTAGTACAGCAAACAAGTACAGTTTACTGTGAAAAGGCACACAAAACATGGCCAGTGATATGAAAATCTGATGGGGTATGATTTTAAAGTTCTTACTGCTATTAATTGATGTGACTAAACATCTTGTTAAATTTCTTTATCAATCAAAAAATTCTAGTTTTCTACTTGAAATTTTAATATGTAAGAAAATGTATTTGTATAAGAATCAATAATCAAACACCATGAGTGACATTTATGTTTTATAAACTCAATTTTTCGATCAGTGTGTGGTATTTTACAGAACAACAATTGAGTATCACCTATTTCTCACCTAGTCTCAATAATCTGTATTAATGTGTTTGGATAAGAAACATTCCATTGTTGACTTTCGATAAGGTATATTCTAAAGATGAATGCTCCATACACATTTTGTCCTTTTTCTTCCTAATCCCTCCATCAATAGGACATTCTTCACAAAAAAGTTGTAAATTATTTTCCACATTTAATCTTTTCAAACACTTGTATTTTTTGAAGAATTTCTATGTCCTTTTGAAGTATGTATTTTATTGGGATATTTAGATGATGTTTGATTTGGATAAGATTGTTGTAAATCACTGAATAAAAGTTATACAAAAAGGCTGGTTGTCAGCAATATAGTAGTCTATGTATTGATGGCTTTTATGTTTTGGCTGAATAAAAGCCGGTCTTGCCAAGTGAGCAAAATTTAATGGCCACGCTATTACAAGAACATCCCATGTAATAAATTAAATAATTTTTACATAGGCCACATAAGCAAGAACAAAAACTTGTGAAGATTTTTTTTATTTTAATACCATCAATTGTATTTTCATTTTGCTAAACTCTTTGTCCAAGAGAGCTTTTTTCAAGGAAGTTGTATTTTTGCTTCTTTGCAAATTTATGCAAATTATATGCAAATGAGATGATACATTCAAGTATTAGGATTTGGGGAGAATGGCAAAAGAGGAAAATTTGGGTGGGATGGAGGGGCGGATGGAAGGCAACAGCCTACCCCCACGTAAAAATGGTGTTTTTGGATGTTTTTTCTCACAAAAGTGGTCCCAGAGAACTGGAAGTGGTGCCAAACCTGCTTTTTTTTTGCCCCAATAGCTGAACATGTAACACCACTTCCAGTTCTTAATCTTTGACATAAAGCGGTCTTTAAAACTACCACACATAACTGCTGTAGACATTTGCCATTAGGCTACAGGATACACACAAAAGGTTTGCAATTGAAATGTATGGAGGGCCATGGTGCACATCAATACAGTCTTAGGTAGCAGAGCGGATATATGTCACTGATGTTAATACAGCATGATTTTTTTTTAAATAATACAGCAGTTTCATTTGAGACACAGAAAGACCAGTTCCTGCCAAATTTTTTAATTATTTGCATCCAAAAACCTATTTATTTATTTTGCTAAGTTACTTTTTCAATTTTTCTGACAAAAACTCACATTCATTTGAAATCCTATTTATTTTCAGATTTTTTTTAAGGGGATAAAAAACCCAGAATTTCTTCTGTCCTGAAAAATTGTGAGAAATATACTGTTCTGATAACCTATTTTGTTAAGTTTTATATCTACTAGAACAGTACTAACTAGAAATGATTACAAGATCATTGTTCGTTGGAAGTATTCAAATTTCAGTGAATTTTTAATCTTTATGAAAATAAAGCAATAAGATGAATGTTATATTAATTTTTTAAAACTAATTCATGTGTACAGGAGTGTTTGCTTACAGCTCAAGGGTTCCTTATTTTAGCAGATTACTCATATCATGGATATCAAAATATGATATTGCTTTCAAATTAATGAGTTGGTCATAAATTTTATTCTGACACTATTTATATTAATTGTTTAGAACATGAAATGATTTAGTCTTAGGGAATAACACAAAGAACAGACCAAATTTGGAAATTATTTAAAAATGTAAAATTTTGTCAGGACTGTTTTGATAAGTGGTCAGTGAACTTTTTGCTTTGTACAAGAACAATCGTTGTGTTTGTATTTTGAATTAATTTACTTACAGAGATATACATTTAGATGTTGTTTGTGCCTTATAGTACTAGGTACAAAAAGGATGACTCTTATATTGCTTACAAGGTTTATGAAAAATTGTTGGACTTAAAAAGAGGACAGGTAGCCTTAAAAAATTCAATCTTTTTTTAATCGATTTTTCTTCAGTGTAAATTCCAAGATCGACCTTCAAAGTCTGGCAGACTGTCCTTTTTTGTCCTGACAAAGTTGTTGGGTACACTAAGACTTGCTCTATATTTTGAGAAAAAAAATTTATCATAACGGTTTCTGCATGCATCCAAGCTCTTATTGTCCCCCTGCCCCCCCCCCCCCCCCCCCCNNNAAACTCGACGGAGGGACATGGTAATGGTCTGCGTCCATCCGTCCGTGTGTCACGTTTTTTGTAGGCGCAACTCCTCAGAAACCGCTGGTCAGAATTTATTTGAAATTTACAGGATTGTCAGTTACCATAAGTACTAGATCATATCGCATCGCCATTTTGATTCGTCGAATTTTGTGGGAGTTATGGGACTTTGATTATTTCCATATTGTTATACAATGGCAAATCTTGTGGACGCAACTCCTCAGAAACCGCTCATCAGAATTCATTCAAATTTTACAGGATTGTTAGTCACTATTAGTACTAGATCATATCGCATCGCCATTTGGATTCGTCAAATTTTGTGGGAGTTATGGGACTTTGATTATTTCCAAATTGTTATACAATGGCAAATCTTGTGGACGCAACTCCTCAGAAACAACTCATCAGAATTCATTCAAATTTTACAGGATTGTTAGTCACCATTAGTACTAGATCATATCGCATCGCCATTTGGATTCGTCAAATTTTGTGGGAGTAATGGGACTTTGATTATTTCCACATTGTTATACAATGGCAAATCTTGTGGACGCAACTCCTCAGAAACCGCTNTCAGAATTCATTCAAATTTTACAGGATTGTTAGTCACCATTAGTACTAGATCATATCGCATCGCCATTTTGATTCGTCAAATTTTGTGGGAGTTATGGGACTTTGATTATTTCCACATTGTTATACAATGGCAAATCTTGTTGACACAACTCTTCAGAAACCGCTGGTCAGAATTCATTCAAATTTTACAGGATTGTTAGTCACCATTAGTACTAGATCATATAACATCGCCAGTTTGATTCGTCAAATTTTGTGGGTGTTATGGGACTTTGATTATTTCCACATTGTTATACAATGGCAAATCTTGTGGACACATGACTTCTCAGAAACAGCTAGTCCGAATTCATTCTAATTTTACAGGATTGTTAGTTGCCATATGTACTAGATCATATGACATCGCCATTTTGATTCAACAAATTTTACGGGAGTTATGGGACTTTATCGACTTAATGCATACTACAACATAGGAAGACTTTGGTGGACACATCTCGTCATAATCCAATTAAGGGATTTTGCTTAAATTTTGCTTGACTGTTTGCCACCTTATGCAGTAGATCATATCCTACAGCCATTTTGATTCGCAAAATTGTGCATGAGAAATGGGACTTTATCGACTTTACTGCAGTGTTGGGGGACAAAGCTATGCGTAGCAATCTTGTTTTCTGTAGTTTTACAAACAATGCATAGACACATATATAAATACAATGTATGTGCTTTAGTTTTGCTTCATAAAGATCAGTCATGATCTATCTTACCATTTACTCATAGATCTTTTAAGACTCACCTTTGGATAAGGACTTTTAGATAAGTCTGATGAGATCAATCTAACCCGTTTATATACTAGTTTTTAAAATGAATCTCACTAGCGATGGATGTACTGGCAAATGTGAACTTTAAGTGCTGCTGTTGAGATTTAAGTTGCTTACATTTTTGTCCAATGCTGTACATGTATATGAGGAGACAAACCACTGAGCTCTTATCATGTGACTTCAGATCAAAATCAGTTTTGACTAAATCTGTTTCATGTATTTTCCTGCCAACAGAAGAGCACATTTTAAATGGAAAAAAAAGAAGGGAAAAAATCATGAACTTAGCATTGAACAAAAATTAGAAATTCCATTCCATTAAAATTATGACTTGAAATTCTATCAAATCCGATTTTGCCAATTCTGATTCTAATGCAAAAATCACAGTATACATGTAATAAATCTCTGTCAAAAGCTATAACTGCTGACATTCTATCAACCCCCAATATCTGCTAAATTTTAAACTTAAGTTCTGTCAAAAAAAATTTCTTCAAATTTCTTAAAAAATCTATTGAAACTGCCTAAAACTCATTGTACTAAAATTATTCCAAAGTCCAGTTTTATCAAAAATTCTGTCAAAATCCCAGTCTACTAGGAAACTAAGTTTATGATTGAAATGATGAAGTAGTTGATGAGTGTTTAATGAAGAAATTATCTCCTTGTTGTTTCTATGATCCATGTAATTTTAAGGAATGTGATAACCAGAGGCAAACAGTAGGCTGATAACATGATTAATGACAAATATGTCAGTCTTCTCAAGAGGAAATTTTTGTTTAAAATCTTGATATAAAAATGCAAGAAATGTAAAGGAAATGGAACAAAATTGAATATTGAAGTTGCAAAGACAATGAAAAATAGCTAAATGTCCAAAATTTGGTGCCTAGAATTGATAATGAATATTGCTATACCTAATGGCAACTTCAGGATAAGCAACAATATTACAATGTCTATCCTTCATCTAATTTAAAAATTTTGTCCTTGTATGTATTCCCTTATTTATGTCTCTCAAGGTGACTTTTTAGGTCTGTAAAAGTCTGTATACTTGATATTTTTCAGTTGTACTGTATATTAAAATGATTTCCTTTAAAGAACACACAATCTTTTGAGTCAAGCAGAGATGGGCGACACTTATGAGTCCAGACTTGTTGATATATACACAGTAGTTTCATATTGAGTAACAAGATTCTCAGTCATATGTCCATCTATGGTCGTTCTATGGTTGTCACCAACTCTCAAAGATTTCTGACAAGTTGCTCTTGACACAGACTTGTCTTCAAACTTGGTATGTAAGTTGACAACAAAACTCGGCCCAATAGTGATTTGGGGTTCAAAGTTCAAACTCGATTCAGATTTGTGCCCATGATCCGGCCCATGATGAACTTGTAAACTTTGCCAGGCCCCTTAAAAGTGAGTTGTCAATCCTGGATCAGTGCAAAGCAGTCTCATATCTATAAGGTATACAGTAATGAGAAATGCAAAAAAAAAGAGAATGCTTTAATTGTTTTGCAGCATTGCACTGTTCATTTTGAGTTCAAAGAGATTCTTTATCTGTCTGCTACGTAAGCCTGACCACAAAAGTACATATGTGCAATTTATCTTAGTCACAAGAAATCTGTAATAAATTTGCCAGAGAAATTATGAAAAAATCTATAGCATGAATTATCATAAGTTTGCATACTATATGTAATATTTCTGGCATGTTTCTATGCTGTGAATTCCAATTGTGTAACTGTAATAATTATGATTGCACCTCAAGATGAAAGAAATTTTTGACACTTCTGTAAATAAGATGTTAAACTTGGCTTTCTTTTCAAATTTTTTTAAAGATGAGCCTTAAAAATCACAGGTGTTAAACAATTAAACCAAGTGGAAAATGTAGTTATTGTATATTTTACAACTGTCTTTGTGATAAAAAATGAAGAAAGCAGAATTATTACCATGATGTATGTTTAGGAGATATTAAAAAAAGGTTTAAAATCGTTTTTTTTTCAAAGCAGCTTAATTTACATAAAAATTTTATACTCATGGGTATGCACAAACTTGAATTGGTTTCAAAATCAAGAGTTAAAACTACTTATCACAAAACCTATATCTCTCAGTGGTTGTCATTAAAAATGGATCATAACAATACATACAAAATATGATATGAAATGATAAAAAGTCTTTGATGTGATTCTGATAAAAAGCTGCATCGTCTAGGTGCGTTTGAGTCAGCTATAACCAACAATGAAGCCATTATTTGTTTTGCACTTGCTGGGCTATAACATAGGATGGTTTTATTTTGCTATAAGTTTTAATTATATAAATTGGTAGTGAATCAGTGTTGTGAAACATTGCATAATGACATGTGAATTTCTTAACGAAATACAGTAATGGGAACTGGGACTGGAAGGTAGTTAATTGTAAAAAAAAATTGTTCAGAGTAACTTACCTTATTCTGCTGCACAATTAGTTTTAGCATATAATTTGTACCTGGTGAAAAGGGTGCATTTGAATAGGTTTACTGATTATTCCACTAATTTAGTTTTCCTTGGTTTTAGTGCAATGCACAACAATTTTTGGTGCACTTAAATGCCTCATTTTCAATATTAGTCTCAAATATGGAATTTCCTGAAATTTTAATCAAAATGTATGCCATACATTGTTATTGAGAGCAGCATATATGTTTCTGTCTTTGGATGCATATATATACACTAATAGTTACTTGTATTTTTGTTTGGACAAGCTGGTTATTGATAACAATAACTAAAATTCATGAAATATCTATGTTATTAGTTTAATGGATAATTAAAACATAAATTAAGCATAAGAAATAATATGGCCTAACTGCAAGTTAACACTTAAAATTAAATGTATGCAACAGCTCAGCAGACAGTCAGTTATTACTGTATTCCTTGTATTATGTGCCCTGTTCCAAAACAAAGCTCTTGTAATGAAATTCTTCGATCTTTCATAAGTACACAATGTAATCAATGTAAAAATGCTTCAACTATTCAAATCGTTGACAAACAGAAGAAAAGAATAAGGCGGATCAGTTGTTTGTACAGCAATGCAAACCAAAAACATGATAACTCGATTTTTGACGCCCTTAAACTTGGATGCATACCTATGTGCAATTGATAAAAAACAAATCAATGACGGAAAACGTATGAAATAAATACAGAAATTACGGATTCTAGTTGGATTTTTGAGGGGGCGCTTAAGAATTTTAAGCGAAATAAAGGGGGGCGCTTATTATGAGGAATACAGTATCTTTTAAGGATACAAATACCTGATATAATAATGAAGATCTTAAATATTTTATTTGATAATAGAAACCTTAACTTTCATAGAAGATGCAGAATCAAAATAATTTGAATTGAAAAAAAGAAAAAAAAGACTGCTGCAAAATTTTGTTAGGTTGACATGAACAGAATTTCAGCATTAAAAATGTTCTCGAAGGGAGTATATGTACTTGAATAACAATAATTATCATAAAAACATCTGATTCCTTATTATTGAAACTATTATAAAAACACAGCATATATATATATATATATATATACCAAGATACTTGTGTTATGAAAGAAATAATCACAATATTATACAGAATGTTGATATTTTAAAAAGAAATTACAGAGTGTGTACACTTGCTTGCATTTGATGTGAAACATCTTTAAAATTTGGGGCATCCTTTTATCAGAATTTCATGTATGCAGACATCTTGATGAAATATAGTGTAATAGGTTGACATTTTCTTAACCAATTTCATGAAGTTAAACTGAGGGTGGATACGAAGGGTCTGATTCTGAAATCCAGAGATAATGACTCCCATAGCTCCTAATTCCCTAGAATAAATGAAATTTTCAATCCCTAGTCCTCTAAAACCCAGTCTTGTTATGGGGTTAATTCTAAAAAGTAAAGTCAAGCTGAATAATATGGCCTGGAAAAAGCTCCTTCCTCCCCTCTGTACTTGAATATTTTTGATCTTCATTGTTGATTTTCTATTCTCTCTGGAATTAGTTAAGAACACACATAAACATGTCCAGATAAACTTAAACATAAAGAAGGATTTGAAAAAATTTCGATTGTATATATTTGAAACTTTCAGTACTATCCTAATTTCTCTAATGATATGTCAAGTTTAATCCGGTTTTGACCCGTTAGATAAATTTCCTTTATTCAACGTATGTTGAATAAAGCCCCGTGCTATTTCCCGCCAGATCTATTCGGAATACAATTCTCGATGTTTATCATTGATCATTAGAGAAAAAGATTACACCACTTTATCCCGATTATTACCATATTTTATCCACTCTCGATAGTTAAATTTAAAAATTTTAAAGTGCTCGGCAAGCCTCGCAATTAAAATTTGAAAAATAACTATCTCTAGTGGATAAAATATGGTAATGAATGGGATCTTGTGGTGTAATCTATATCTATTTCATATATTGGTGCATGTATTCAATTAGAGATGATACTGTCGATTGTAAAATTTCCACTGATTGGATTTATACCATTTAAAATGCTTGCATCCTTAAATGGTATTTCAACCTATAAGATGTTTGGAAACATTATATTTACATGAATTTAACTGTCAAAAGAGGTCAGACACTTTCAAAATTGTTCCCTGGTCTTGAATAATAGAGTTTTAAAGTAGTCTTAAACCATAATCTGACAGTATGAACTTTCTGAATGATTCTTTAATTCCTGATCACATAAAATCAGAATTAAAAAATCCAAAGTCTACTTGTGTGTTCTTATTAAAATGCATGAAACAATGACTATTAATGATCACAAATAAGCGATTAAATTTTGTCTCTAGGATAATTGGTCATAAAAGTTCTCTTCCCATTAAAACATCATAATTTGAGGAGATTTCTGTCCTTACTTTCATAAAAGTCTCGACAGGAGACCTATTCAGTAAGATAGAGAATTCTTGTTTATTGTATAATCTTATAAGATTGTACCAGTTCTAAGCTGTTACCAAGTGTCTACAGACACTCACTTAAGCTTTCTGCTAGGTAAGATATCCACTTCTTAGTGAATGCCTTGTTGCACTTGGGAAAACTATAATTATACTTTTTATGATGCACTGAAAGGTGTGTTTTCATAAGTACTAAAATGTAGGAAGAACAATTAGATAATGTTATTATAAAAAATAATAAATACTGTAGGCTACAAAACGATTATTTAGATCTCCACCCCAACTATTGTACTTCCATGTAATTAAAGAAATAATGTGATATGGTGTAAACTTGTACATGGGATTAAAAAATCTACAAATACATGGTAAGACTAAACAAATGGAACAATGCTTTATTGTTGTTCTTCATCTTGATGTCAACATGAGGTCCTCAGCAATGGGCAAACTCTCACAACCTCTTAGTAAGTTCAAGACAGCCATCTAGCTCTGACTTGAGTGGAAAAGGGACTGTAAGTCTTTTAATTTTGTAACTTCCAGGCATATAAATTGTACCGGAAATTACATTTTTTAAGTGACATTTCGAACAAAAACTTAAAACGTCATAATCCTCAGATGTCATTTTTATGAGGGAGATGCTAGGGGTCACATGACAAGACTTACAGACCCTATTCTCTTGCTAGATGACAATTCTGATCTTTTGGCCTTGGATGTGGGATCTTCAACAAATACTAAGTACTCTAATAAACACTTGTCCGTTTCCCCAAAAAGTGACAAAAGACACAAGATATTAGAATAGAAATTGATCATTTTCATCTATTGCATTTAAGACTACAACAGGGTTTGAGAAATTGTAATGTCATTTTAATATTTAGATGCAAAGAAAGCTTACTATTAGTAACATGTTTTAACATTTTATCTGCAACTTAATCTTCATTGCCAGTGGCCATTGCTATATAATGGTAGAACTTTCTGAGTTTCATCTTTCGTCTGACTTATAGTTAAAATCGTAGTGACTCCCAACCTAGAAATAATAATAAGTCTAATTAAATCCTTATTGTATAGTAGATGAAGTTGTCATATGGTCTTGACAAAATGACAGGTTTTTGTATCATCTCCAGTTTGCATCCACCATGCATTGTATGCAGTAAAAAGAAGCACCTGTTATTTTTTATTTAGCCAACATGTAATAAATCAGTTATGTGTATGTGTATACTAATATCAGCCAAGAAAATTAATGTTGTTTTCTTTTGTTTGTTTTGTTTGTCTTGTTTTGATGGTAGCATAATATAATGAGTCTCTTCTCCTGTCATGTATGCTTTCATTCGAGAATAACATTGAAGGAATGAGTATTGAGGTTAAAAAACAAAAAAATCTTTGACCTTTGAACTCAGTACTTTGGCAAAATTGAGATGAATTGAAACAATGAAATAGAGAGTACCAAATTCCAGGTCAAATGCTGCTAAAATAATCAAACTTTAAAAAAAAGATACAACATTTGTAATATTTGAAAAACAAGGAAGAATTCAGAAAGACTTTAATGAGTATATTTTGTTTTATGAACCTTATTGATCAGGGTTTACTACTCCAAGGTCAAGTTCAAAGTGGAAAAAAATAATTAAAAGAAGATCTGGTTTTTGGATGACAACCTATGTAGCCATCATCAGATCAAATTAAGATCCTGGTTGCTTCAAATGTTAAGGTCACAGTGGCTTAATGTTCTTCAATTTTTTGGGGGGATTTTTTTAATCATGATCTCCTGTCAAACATCTTATTTTTCAAGGTTTGGAGAGGTATCTGAGCACATTCATTGGCCCCTGTCATTCCCTTCTAAGCTCTAGCTCAATTTCCTAATAAAAGACCAAAACTTTCACCAGTTGATGTAGAAGATTTGACTGGTCTTGCAGAGTCCACAGTTTAATAGTTAATAACAATTTTGGCAGAAAGCTGACACGATTTTCAGTAAATTTTCAACCTGATTTCTAAGTTGATATTCATTCATTTAAGTAAATTGGTAAATTACAGGTCAATTCTCATTGTAATATGTCTGTAACCACAAAATGTTGTGGAAATATTTTCAATAGATCAGTACTGTAATCATTGATATTGACATAATATTTGAAGTTTAATGTCCCATTATACTTTCATTGAACAAATAATTATTGTGTACAAGAAACTCATAAAGAGTCCTTCCGTCTTGGCTTAATATTTTATTGAATATGTGATAATATGTTTAAATTTAAATCAGCAGGCATTCAAAATTTGAATGCTATCTCAAATTTTGATAAATAAATCGGTCAAACTGTTATAATCAAAGAGCTTCTCATAAATGTAAAAACAGTTTACTTGTTGACCCTAAAATATTATATAACTCAAAATATTAGATTAGTAAGCAGATTTAGGAGTTAAATTAAACTAGTATCTATTTTAACAGTGGAAGTGTTATAATAAGTGAAGATATATGGGTTACATTTAGTCAGATGTATGTTCTCTCTGTCTCATCACTGACATCAGGAATTTTCAGTGCTCTGTCAAGAGCTTAATATAGGACAGGGGCGATTCAAAGGGAGGGGGACATAGGGTGCCATGCCTCGACTTTCACTGCCAAAGAGAAAAAAATTTGGGAGTTCTGTCCTTTTTAAGATTCACAGGTTTTCATAATTTTAAGGATTTGCGTGCCTTCCAAAAGGTCCAAAGGCATTATTTAAAAATTGAACAAATTTCCTTAAATTTTGATTTTGACCCCCTATATTTTTTGGTACAGTGTATGGTGCTTTCAATTTTCTCTAAAAACCTGAAAATGCTGATCCCAATGTGTCCTGATATCCATGCTGATACTCATTTCCATAATGCTGTTTTACAGTTAAAAGTGTGTCCTGATATCCATGCTGATGCTCATTTCCATAATGCTGTTTTACAGTTAAAAGTCATGCTTGCAGCTGAATGCTATGTGGACATTGGTACTTATCTACATAAATCTGCCTACAAATAGGTGGACCTAATTTTTGGAAGCTTTGAAGAAGGGAAATCAGCATTTTGCAACCTGTATTTTACTGTATTTTTTCCTATGTGGTAGTGGTACATTGCTGATGATGTCCAACAACTATTGATTATGAGGTCTCTGATCTTTGGTTAAATGTCAAAGGGGCTAATTCATATACTGTGAAAGTACAATTGTTCATGGGGTTCTGATTTCGTGGATTTCGTGGTTAGCTTAAACCATGAAATTAAGGTCCCAACGAAATGTATTTTTCCCTCAAGTTTTAAATACCCATGAAATAGTGCTATTTATGAAAACCATGAAAAATTGAAGTACTTCCACAGTATTTGGTTAAATATAATTTTCTTTAAAACCCAATAATAATGATGCACTAAAGCTTTCTGTACCTGTCCAGATATATTAACAGTAGTTGTTATATTTCAAGCCTTAGGTGGTAACATGTCATAAATTATTGATCTTACATGGAGAAGATTCAATGCCTTGTCTTACACAGTCCTCACAGACCACACAAACTATATGCAAACAGGATATGAACATAAATGAGACCACACATTTGTGTTCGGAATGATTGAAGCAGCTTGTTCAATCTTTGTTTACACTACATATCAGAATGTGGGGCCAGTGACCACCACTGGTAAGGACATTGACCATTCTACTAACACAGTAATTCAGTATTAGGAAGTCTACCTTTTTCAGTTTTTCACACTTTGACAAAAAACTGCAACAAACATTGTTATAATACATGTTTATATGAGGTCATGATTTAAGTTTCGTTACCTTTCACTTAACAAAACATTGTAGAAGTGAAACCTATTATAGTTTTGCCTCTTTTTATGCAACCTCAAGGAAAAGTTAAGGGCCATTTTGTTTTAGCAATGTATCATCCATTTGTCTTTCTGCCATTCTCTGATGTCTGCCCACTGGGTAGTCAATTTTTTCAAAGTATCATCAAAAGCACTAGTTTTTAGGGTAAATGGAGACCAGAAGAATAGGACAGAGGTGGCTGGAGAAAATGCTGAGAGAAAAGAGAAAGGTAATAAGAAAGGGAAATAAAAGGGAGACCAGGAGAAACGAGAGATTAAATTGGAGAAAGAGGCAAAGGGACTGGAGAAGGGAGCAAAGGGTCAGGAGAAAGGAGAAAGACAGACCCCTGTCCATCTCTCAGTATTGTTAGAGTATCGATTTTCTCATTAAATATTGAATTATTGAAAATTGAGACCAGTTTTCTGAAAGATCTAGATGTCCAATGTAACATTGAGTTACTAATACACTGTATATCTGATTTGACCGGAGCTTGTACCTTATAGGTTGTATAACATAAACCTGCGGAAACAATAACTCAATTTCTTACTTATATATCATTTATGAAATAAATCAAAAATAAATTAAAAATTCCTACATGTTTTTATTTTGGAAAGAAAGGGTGCTTGGTAGTGATATCTACTTCATATCTGCTAATGACGTGAAACTGAGACAGAATCATCATGTAATGAGTTGTTAAGGTCATTCAGAGGAAAGTAATTACAAAATGTCTCAGACAAAAAGGTCACTGGTCTGTCCATGGTACTATCTTTGGCCACTAACCGTAAATAATAATAATCAGATTCAGATTGTTGCCCATATTGCAAACAGTGTTATATTTGTTGACAGATTTTTATATGACCGCAAAAAATTTGTGGTCGTATACTGGTATGGTGCTGTTGTCATCGTCAGGGTCGTTGTCTTCTGTAGACACTTTTGTTTTTGGTCAATAACTCAATTTTCAGTTGATCAATCCTTTTGAAATTTTAACACAATGTTCCTTTGCACAAAAGGAAGGCTAGAATTGGTTTTGGGTTTTGTGGCCACTCCCGTTTCTAAAAAAGGGGCCAAAAAGGGCAAAAATTTGTGTTTGCACATATTTGACTGCAGAATGTTTATTATTTATCGGATTTTGATGGGGTGTTACGGTTTCTTTCAATGTACTCCTTAGAAAATTTCCAAACTGGAATATGCCAATGGATGTCATGTGGCATGTACGGCTTACAAGATAAATGGGGCCCAAAAGGGGCGAATTTCAAAAAATTTTGTTCTTTTATTTTAAGTCCGATTTTGGTGCAGTTTTTTGCAATGGATTTCTTAGGAAAAATGAACTAGTGCTGCCTCATCAGATTTTTGATAACTTGTTTCCTTTCCAAGCTATGAGGGCCCAAAAGGGCCAAAATCACAAACTTGCAGATAACCTAATTTCTTTATTTTTCATTAGATTTTGATGGGATTTTTTTCTTTGGATTCCTCTCATTTAAAGCTTTCAGCGGAATTTCAATGGATTTGGCATAGCTCTTAGTGTTTTTGAGGTATAAGGGGTCATTGAAGAGGCCAAAATTGCAATTATTAGAAATATGTGAAATCTCAATTTTTCATCAGATTTTGACGAGATTTTTTTCTTTGGATTATTCTCATTGTAAGCTTTCAGTACCATAGCAATAGATTTTGCGTAGCTCTTACGGTTTCCAAGCTTTAAAGGGTAAAAGGGGCCAAATTGCAATATTTCAAAATATGTGAAATCAAATTTTTTTTATAGCTCTTACGATATCCGATTAATAAAGGATTAAAAGGGTTATTTGATTTTCACTGGTCTGCTTCTAGTTGGTTTATGTGTCAAGGTCCTTATTGTGTCCCGCAAGTTACTGTGTCCATATTCATTTTAGTTAACACTTGTTCAAATTTCAGTGGTCGACATGCTGCGGTCCTATCATGCTGCACTCGGTGTAGCCCTTTATTGTTTAATAATAAAAGTTTAGTATAACGTATCAATGGATATGTTCGCAAAACATGATTTAGTCTTGTTCAGTTCAAACTTCAGGGTACATGAGTGCAAAATTTGAATTGTCATATTTTGGCTTTAAAAGTTTTCAAATCACAGTTTTATTGTCTTGTCTGCGTTGAAAGTCGCGGAAAGCGAGACATAGGCGTGCAAAGTATGACAATAATGGTGATTATATTATATAGAAGCCTTTGATATTGGAACTTTGTATTTGGTCCATAGGTAGCTTGCGGCGAAACCTATCTGTGGGACCCAAAATCATGTGACCTTGACCTATATTTCGCGGTCCAGTGACCAGGTTAAGTTTTTTTGCTTAAGTCCATTTCTCAATAACTACAAGCTAGAAGTCGATGATATTTGGTATATAGATTGGTCTTGGTTAGTACATATCCGTCTGCTATATGGCTTTTGACCTTGACCTAAATTTCATGGTTAAGTGACCAGGTTAAGTTTTTTTGCTTAAGTCTGTTTCACAATAACTACAAGCTATCAGTCAATGATATTTGGTATATGGCTTGATCTTGGCCAGTACATGTCAGTCTGCCATATGGCTTTTGACCTTGACTTCTATTTCACTGTCCAGTGACCAGGTTAATTTTTTTTGGTTAAGTCTGTTTCTCAATAACAAGCTATATGTCAATGATATATGGTATATAGCTTGGTCTTGGTTAGTACATGTCAGTCTGCCATATGGCTTTTGACCTTGACCTCATTTTCACAGTCCAGTGCCCAGGTTAAGTTTTTTTGCTTAAGTCTGTTTTTCAATAGAACTACAAGTGATATGTCAATGGTATTTGGTATATAGCTTGGTCTTGGGTAGTACATGTCAGTCTGCCATATGGCATTTGACCTTGACCTCAATTTCAAGGTCCAGTGACCAGGGTAAGTTTTTTTGCTTAAGTCTGTTTTGCAATAACTACATGTGATATGTCAATGATATTTAGTATATAGCTTGCCCTTGGTTAGTACATGTCAGTCTTCCATATGGCTTTTGACCTTGACCTCAATTTCAAGGACCATTTCCCAGGTTAATTTTTTTGCTTAAGTCTGTTTCTCAATAACTACAAGCTATAGGTCAATGATATTTGGTATATAGCTTGGTCTTGGTTAGTACATGTCAGTCTGCCTTTTTGGCTTTTGACCTTGACCTCAATTTCATGGTCTAATGAACAAAGTTAAGTGTTTCTGATTAGAATAGTTTCTCAATTACTGTAAAAGGTACGATAATACTATTTGGCTTGTAGGTTGCTCTTTAGTAGTACATGACTGTTTTAGCGAAATGCAGGGACAGGCGAGACATTTATTAGGGTCCACTCTTGTGATGAATCAGTGCCTCATAACAAGACCAAAAGCTTTTCACAAGAAAGCAAATCAAAGAATGTAATATCATTTCTGAATCAAAGAAATTCATTAATTTTTTTTAAGTGAAGGGCAGTGAAGAACCTTTAATTCTGGAGCAAAGTGCCCTCCAATTGTAACATTCTTTTCATTGTGATGCCACACCATTTGTGATGTTCCTACATAGATACTGTTGTTGATTCATTAAAATAAACAGTTGTGATTGGTCATTTACTGACTAGAGCTGGTGAACATGATTTAACTCTGTAGTCTTGCCTCAGAATTGGCCATTTATACTCTTATCACTGTTTTTCACATGGCTTGTTTATGGTGACATGTTTACAAGTCTTTGATTCTGTGGGTGATTTCTGCATCATGGTTTGGAAATAATGATTCTCTAAAGTAGTCCTTGATGTTGTCATATCAAAATGTGGTTATGTTACCTATATCGTGCTTGCATGCTGATATTATAAAGGAATAAAACAGTATCAGTTTGCAAAAGTTTGCAATATGCTTTAGCCTAATTTGTCAACTTTTAAACTTTGCAGTATGTTTAAACTTAATATTATGTATGAAAAATTATTTGTAGTAAGATGGAAACACCATGTAAATGTTGTTTTTTATACAATGTTAATAGTATTAGTATATGTTGATGACCTGGTGCCAGGGAAACAAGTCACAGGTGTATAAAACATTAAAGTGATTCAATAAATATTCTTACAATGTTTTTATTGCAATTGACCAAATATGTGTTGAAAATGATATTGAAATTTGAAGATTTATGTAATTTCAATACTATATTAGTCACAACCTTCATTTTGTTTGATTTCTAAAGTCATCTTGATAAGGTACATTGTGCTGATTATTTTAACGGGTAATGTATTTTAACACACAAATATCTAATTAGTCTATCGCTACTGCCAATTGTGGTATAATTTACAAGGAAAGTTAAGATCTAAATGTATAATATTATGTTTAATTTCTCAAATTTTATTTTAGCTAATTGCAGACCTTGAAAAAATGAGAAAATATTTCAAATAAATAGAAGGCCTTTTTCAAGAATTTTTTTTTCATCCAAAGATTATGAAGTAACTGCCAGTTAAGTAGAAATTTGAATTCAAATTTTGAAATGCATCTCTTTTATAGTACATTTATTTTAAAACGATATGCAAAACTATTTGAAAATGCATTTTTGTCATGCATTTTTCAGTCTCATCAAGTCTTCATTTTCAATTTTTCATTGTGAATTATATGTTTTGTGATGGTAATGGTACACTATAATCATGCATTTTGTAATATATTTGACAAGATAAGTCCAATAAATTTCCAGATAAATACCCTACGATCTGGAGATTGATATCTTTTTTAAATAAAAAAAGATACATGATGTAATGCTTCTAAGGTATGCAATTGCTAAAAGCTCAAGTCTTGGGCCATAAATGTTTTGAAGCAGAAGTGATGGTAAATCGATTGAGAAGCATTCCTCATGTACTTGGAAAAGAAATAACAGTGTTTTTTGTTGAAAATTATGTCATTAAACAAGAAAAAACATGTTGACAAGAAGAAAAACAACATGATGCAGACGTTTATTTCTTTGTACTTGTGAGGTCAAAAAAGTTTGTGTTGAAGTTGAAGTAGTATAAAGTGAGAAAAACATCTTTCAGATTTCATAGATTTAAAAGTCATTGCTTTTTCATTTACTTGGATAACAAAATATGGGAAAATTCTGGAAGAAGTTTAGAGTAATACAAATGGTTAATTTTACCTTTTTATACCCCCACTTTAGCGGGCGGTATATAGTGATCATGGTGTCATTTCGTCCGTTCGTTATTCCGTCCACGATAGGGTATACACTTTGTGGCAACAACTCTTCCTAGACCACTGTGTGAAATTCAATGTAAATTTCACAAAATGTTCAGTGGATATTGCCATTGCGCACCAGCTATTTAAAAATTTATATATGGCTTGATTTTTGTTGTTGTTGTTTTTTTCTTCCTGGAATCAAATGGGGGAGCGGGGGGTATAAATTAGTGAGCTTTGCACATGATATGCTGAGGTATTATTTGGTAACCTCAATTATGTCCTAGCTTTTCCCAAAAGGTTCCTGTAACTTGAAATCCGTTATTCAACCATTGTCGTTTGGATTTCCCAATGCACTATAGTTCAATTTATGGTTCAGAAATAAAGGTGATTCTGAAGTTGTAACTTGAAAATTTGGAAAAAAGGTGAAAGGGTCTCATTTTTTATGTGTTTCTGGTGTTCAGTGATTCATTGGCTTGTTTTTGATAGTTTTGAAATGAAAAGCACAGCAAACATTTGGTGTATTTGTCACTTGTGAGGTGAAAAGAAATTAAATGGTTAAACAACCACTGGGTTGGTGTGTGGTAATTTCTCTCATTAACCCACTCACAGCAACTTTTAAGAACTTTGTCATTAACCCCATTCAGAGCACTGCAGAATACATAAATTCTTGTTTTTCTAAGGACAGATGAATTTCCATCACCCTTTGAGTACTGTAACACCTCATTTATGATCTGTGTCTTCAAACATTGTAACATTTCCCTTGACGTCATATGTGCAGCTAACATCTTTAACCTGTTCAAGACGTTTTATAGATTACCCAGGAGTCCTAAAATATAATTTATCATATACTCTACAATCTGTTGTTGTATCAATGTTTTTTTTTCACTGATTATTTAAAGGAATATCTTTAGATGCTTATATTTGAGCATCAATGGCGTCTGGGGTTCGCTACTCCATTTGAAAATGAACAGGATTTCAAATAAATGTGATTTTTAGCTCACCTGACCCGAAGGGTCAGTGTGAGCTATTGCCATCACTTGGCGTCCGTCGTCCGTCCGTCCGTCGTCTGTTAACTTTTCACATTTTCATCTTCTCCTCTGAAACCACTGAAGCAAATTCAACCAAACTTTACAGGAATGATGTATGGAAGGTCCTATAGGAAGATTGCTCATTTCCTTCCGATCCAATAAAAAACATGGCCGCCACCACAGAACTTAGGTTTAACATTGGACCCTATGGGAAAATTCACATTTTCTTCTTCTGCTCTGAAACTGCTGAAGCAAATTCAACCAAACTTTACAAAATTGATGAACTGAAGGTCCTTAACAAAGATTGCTCATTTCATTCCGATCTAATAAAAAACATGGCCACCAGCACAGAACATAGTTTATTTTGGCCCTATGGGAAATTCACACTAAAAACATGGCCACCATGCAAAACATCAAAAACCCCGCTTCAGCATTTTGTCAGGTGAGCGATACAGGCTCAGTATCTGAGCCTCTAGTTTTCAAATTAAAAAAGAAGTAATTTATGTGAAAAAAAATTGATAGGTTGATGATCTAGTTTGTGAGATATATGTGATTGAAAATTTAGCGGGGAAACTGAACTCCTGATTTTTCATAGGATTTACATTAGCAAAGTTTGACTGTGAATAAGTAGAATTTAATGGAATTTTTACAGAATGCTCATAAAGATGTATAAAATGAAATTATGGGAAAAAATAAAGGGGTCAATGGGCAAAACATTATAATTTTTTTAAATTGATAAAAGCTGAGGATACCGAAAATCTGACAAAAATCCTAAAACATGAGGATTGAGGATTAACTATATATATAAAGGTCATTGTAATGGAACAATAAGTCTTTCATGTCAGTCAATATCCATTGTATTGATTTACCATCTTTCTTCTGTTTGTTTTTGAATGAAATTCGTTCAAAATTTGTTTCAGTTAGTTTTCAGGCAGCGCACATTCTGAAGTTGCTGTTGCAAATCAGATTCATAATTTTACCCATGTCCATCTAGAAAAAAGTCACAGATATTAGCAAGAGACATGCCATCTTATAGCATGTCATCTTCGCTAGCCAAGGGTTACGATTCGCTCCTCTCATCTTCAAGAAGAGGAGAGGAGCAGATCGTAACCCTTGGCTGGCGAAGATGATAGCATGTACTCATGGACCAGTGAAAGGCTTTCTACAAAAATAGAAAATCCTTGACTCAAAAAAAGAATTAGGCTATATATTCATGTAGATGCAATGTATTTGTTTTGGATAAGAATCAGTTTGTACAAAACTATTTAAGAAAACAGATTTTCTATTTTTGAATCTAAACACGATCATTACTAATAAGAATTACATGTAAAAAGGAGATGTACAATGGATATAAAGGTAGTATTGTCTACAGTATGTGTACTACATTAGCAGATCCAAAGGGGGGGGTTCCTGGGGTTGGAACCCCCTTTTTTTGGACAATCATGTATTTTTTAATGAATATTCTGATATTTTACTAGAAATACCCCAAAAATTTTCTTTTTTAATTTTCTAATTGGATCCCCCCTTTTCAAATTGCCTGGATCCGCGCCTGAACTAGTTTGTTAATTCATAGATGCTTTGGTACATACATGTATTTTGGTAAATAATTGAATCACTGCATTCGATTAGTGAAATTTGTCAATTTTAATTACAAGTTCTCATTGAGACTTTAAGTTCTGCTAAAATAGTTTGTTGTAACATCATTTTTTGTCATTACTGGGTTAAATATTTGTATAATAGTTGATCCATGTTTTTACACTGTGATTTTGACATCTTGTTGCTCCAGTAGAAACAACTGTTTTATTTACATTTCCCATCTTCTGTCCCATGACCAAGTTATACATATTGCATAATCAAAACTTTGATCTATTTTCTTTCATTTGTACTGTTTTGATGACATTAGAACTTCAGTAGCAGATAATTAGTACTAAAATTAGGTTACGTGTACAGTCACTGTTTGCTTTGAGTGCATGTGTGTTCAGCAAACTGGGTGTGTTAGACATGAGGAGGTTTGTTTGTAACTAAGTCATTGTTCAAAGTTTTCAGTTCCCTACCAATACTGTCCACAATAAGCTCAAAGATCCATAAATTTTGAATGTGGGCAACCCCTGAAACTTTGATTCCACAGTAATTTTGAATTTATGTAGTTTTTCACAGAACTGTTATATGTCATGATTTCTACAACAAATATTTATGAATATTTTCTTTTTGAATTTTGCAGACAAGATATTTGTCGAGCGCCACAAAAATGTGATACTTTAGGTAAGTGGTACTTTCATTATTATTCATTTTGGATTTACACTTTGTTTACATAGTCATGATGTCTATTTTTCAAGATGACAATCTTCAGTTCTTATGTAATATGCAACGACCACCTCAGTTGATGAAGAATTGGAATCTTGTCATTGTGATGTAGAATGCATTACCAACATTCTTGATATGTAAAAAAAGGTGTCATTTATCTTCCTGTGTGCAGATTGCTCTTTGCTTTCTTTTAAAAGTGATTTGACATAGCATGATTTTGCATCTCTTTAGATCAAGCTTTGGTTCATATAGGCACTATTTATGGCCATTTTTCCAGATATATCTGTTTGATTCGGCTACAAGGCTAAATTCCCCGCCCTTGACGATTTCACCCTACTTTTCCAGTGGCAGTCAGAATTTCCCGTCCCATGGCCATTTCTATACCCCAAAGTCAATATTTATCAACAAACTTGTTCTCGTCTTGATATAGCTGAAATATTGCTGAGTAGACGTTAAACAATATTCAATCAATCAATCAGAAAGATATGAGGTGTGTTTTGAAGGGGAGTCCAAAGCCAGAGTTCAAAGTTAAAACCTTTAGAGCTATACACATGGCAATGTATAGGGCTTTCTTTAACAAAACTTCCAAGAAAAAGGGGACGATTCTGGATTCTTTTCTCTTATTCCCGTTGAACTGCCCATAGCGAGACGTTAGGTTATGGAGTAAATCTTGTCATATTCAAGATGCATGATTTATCATGGTTCACAAAAAAGATGCAGGGTTACCTATACCCAACCCAATAATGTAAATTCAATAAACAGATGTTACAATAGACAGAAGCGACCATCTTTATCACATTTATCCCACTATAAAGTCAAATATTGTTGTCCTCCCATGGACATATACATGCAGGTGTGACTAACTTCAAATGATTGACCAGCGTTAATCCTGATCCACCCTGATGTATAACATCATCAATGTCTGATTGGTGTAATCTTATCTCTGTGTTAACACTGGCCATCCACAGACATCTATTGTCCAGTTATGATTAATTGTCATTTATAATTGATTTAAGATGTGATTTATGATTGGTTTCATATCTCCATCTGCATGAGAATTTGTTTGGCTGTCATTGTGTTTTTTTTCCTTCAGTTTGTTCCATTAAAGTGCATTCTGCATTTTGTCATCATTCAGTTTTTGCACTTGTAAATCAATTATGCTTTGTTTTCGATAGAGATGTTTAATTTTGTTCATTTGTGTCCAGAGTGAAAGAAAAACATTAAAATGTATTGCAGTTTTGATTAGTTATAATTAGAGGGTGAGTGTAGGGCATTAATTGTAGAAGATTTATGACTCTTTCTCTGTAGAAGTTTCTGGAGACCATAATGAAAACTTGCCTGGAAATACTACTTAACACATACCTGCAGAGGATAACTCTTATTTTCCTTCAAGGTCAAAAGGTCAAGGTCAACAAAGGAAAGGATTGAGACTCACAATGAACAGGATTAAGTGTTTCATTCATATGATAACCCCACCCCATCCAAACCCTCTCCCTGTCTCCCCTTGGGATGAACAATTTCTCCACGAAGGGAGTAGCTCTCTTTCTGTCACACTTCTGTTTTAAAGTCAGAAAACTCAAATGATTTAAATTTCTCACAGGAGATTAACTAGAGCAAGTACCTCACGTATTGCCCCTTTAACATATTTCCATGGTGAGAGATGCTCCCTTATATTCAATGCTTTTGTTTACATAGAGTATTAAACAAATCGCTGAAGTTTTTTTTTTTTTTTTT
>MJUU01021536.1:110752-137629 GCA_002080025.1 Modiolus philippinarum
TTTTGGGGTACAAGAAATAATATTGTCAATAATAACTTAAAATATCTATAGTGTATAATACTTTATTTACAAATTTCACCCTACAAGGTCAAGCAAAACATTTATTAAAAACAAAAATAATACACATACAGTACAAGTGTTTAAATTAAAGGAAGACTCCTAGACGGTATGGACCCTATAGTATTGCCTATGATTTTAAAGTTTTTAAACATGAAAAAAACATTATATTTTATGTGGTTGTGGTTTATGAAGGTATGAAAAGTTCAGTGGAAAAGAAGTTTTAATTGGACAAATGTCATATTTAATATTACAGATTATGTTTATATCCTATAATTTATGAGATTTACAAGTATATAATTTAGTTTAATAAAGTGTGAATCTTTTATAAACTATTATTGTCTAATATAAAATATGTTGATATCAAGCTATTTACCTTCTAACCATTTACAGAATGATATTTTTATTTCAATTTGTTAAAAGGGTTTAATAATCCTTTAAAATTTGTGAAAAGTGGTGAAATATGAAATATGAAAGTTATAAGATTAAAAAAGCTTAAGATTTCGTAAGCGGATCATGTGACAAGACTAATTATGGACTGCGAGGAGATTACAATAACAAAAGAGGATCAAGGAGCAATAAAGATCATGTCATGTAGCGACCATAATGATCGCACAGTGGGGCTCGCCCTGGTAATTGTTACCCTTAAAGAAACACAACTTTCTGGATCTAATAGAGACAACTTATTGACAAGTAAAAATTATGTGTAAGAAAGACTTTTTTCAATTCAAAATAACAGGGAAAGAATTTCTCAAATTAGGTGAAGTAGCAGTAATTACATGGTTTATATTTCAGGTCGTTTAATAAAAAGTTGGAAGTCATTCAGAAAAATGAATTGAAACTATTTTATACAAGTAAATACATATGAAAACTATCATGTTGTAATGTTCACGATAGACGATTTTCAGTGTGGTCTGTTATAATACTCTTGTAGTGCTTATTTTACATACACTGTTCCGGACTTTTTTGTCTGGTATAGATTAACAGATTGTATGTCTTATTGGGCCTGGGTGGTCAATAAGCCAGGATTACTACTTGTATAGCATTTGTCGTATGCAACATGTATGGTAGGTTAGTGGACCCTCCGGTCAGCACCATTAGGGAAATTCAGTAATCCCCTCGGTTCTTGAAATTGAGGAGAAAACAATCAACCCTTTAATTTTCTCTATACTTACATGCATATAAAACAAAGATAAACTTTTTATCTTTTGTAGGTTTAGCAGAAGTAGGGACCATGTGTAATCCACTAAAAAGTTGCTCTATCATAGAAGATAATGGGATCAGTGCAGCTTACACCATTGCTCATGAATTAGGTCATGTGTAAGTGTCTTAAAAATGAATGAAAGGGATATGATTTACTAGCAGTATAAGATATTGGTAAATTTTATTGCTGTTGCCTGAAATAGCTTTTTAAACCTACCAGTAGCAATTTTGAAAATTTCAAGTCAAGCAAAAGTCTAAATTAAGTGGTCCTGCTGGCACAAAAGGAAAATTGTATAAAGAATCTTTTCAGAACCAAGAAGATATGTTTTTTTTTCACCATGTCACAACTTCAATGCCATTCTCTACACAGGACATATTCATGAATTCAACCTTCATCCAGGTAGACAATATTGCACAAAATCAGCATATCTTAAGGGGTGCGTATAAATTCAGCGACTATCTTTTCAGCGACAATTCTTGAGTAATTCTGAATATCATTTCAGCGACGTCTTAATTTCTACGTATTATATGTAAATTCAGCGACATCCAGTTTCAAGTAAATTATACAAAAATAAAGTATAATTTGAATGGATATAAGTTTAATATAAGAAACATATATCCAAATTTGCAGAAAAAAATAAAGAGAATAGTACTATTTAGACATATGTTAGAGTTAGTTTTTTTCTCTCGAAGACTCAACATCAATGACTTAACCAATACCCTTTTCTAATACATTGTACATAGAGATAAAAACAAAACATGAATACATGTAAAAGTCTATCAAATTAAATTGAAAATGGAGATGGCTAATTACGAAAGTATCAAGATAAGAGCTCCATCAAGTTCTTTATTTTTGATCGCAAAGGAGAAATAAACTGTACTGCAAATGAGAGAATTAAAATACAGGAACATTTTAGCCTGAGTAATATCTCAAGGTTGGAGTATGAATAACTCCTAGCATACAAAGCACAAACTGCCATAAATTTAGAAGGCTTTGTTATATACATTGAGCCTATTGAGACTGTGCGGAAATTTTAAACAATTTCGTAGTTTTATACAATTTAAAATCAATTATGACTGTAAAAACAAATACCCTTCTCAACCCCCTACTTCTACCTACTTGTGGTGAACAGGGGCATATTGGAAGGGCAAGGAGGAAGAGGAGTAATGTTTGTTTACAGGTAAATGTCGCTGAATTTATAAAATATAATGTCGCTGAATTGATATGCTTTCTATCGCTGAAATGATAATGTCGCTGAAATGAAAAAAGTTCAAAATGCTGCTGAATTTATCATCTCTGATCTTAAGGACATCTTATCAGAAACATATAGATGGTCATGTTTGGTCATTGTACATGTAGGGTTGTCAGGGGCGTCACAAAGATACAGTACAATCCAAATTATAAATTTTCAAAGTTTGGACTCAAATAATATATGATTCATCTCTACACCAGTCTTTTCTGTCAAATTTTTAAAATAAACTTATCATGTTTTTTCTTGTGCAGTTCATTTTTACATTGTGGCATGTGACTGTGTTTTTGGCCATTGTAGGTGTTTCATGGTATCTTTTTTATTCTGTTTATCACATTTAAAACAAATGTCCTCTGCATTCCAAGGGTAAGAATACAGTACAAACCCAAAGTTTGGACAATGTGGTGTCCGTTTAAGACTTCTTCCAAACTGTGATAATTGTAGCACAATTTCTTTATTCTCTATGATAATTTGAATGCACTTTTGAAAAGTAGGGGATGAAATTCAAAAAGTTGTTTCAGAGGTAATGTGCACTTTGAAATGATGATGATCAATTTAAAGTACAAACAATATTAAAAGTACATATTGATTAATTATAAGACAGTAATTAATTTATGATGTATGAAGTCAGATAACTGCTAATTAGTTTACAATTAGAAACTAATTACTATATAAATAAATACAATTAGATCAGATAAGTAAATGATATGATATAATCTTAAAGTGTGCTGTCACATTTTGTTAGGTATATAACCAACATAATTGGCAATGATGCATGATCTTATATATATGTATATAAAAATCTATGTTACTGACCTTTTGGGAAAAAAACAGAATTTTCCCCTAAAGATTGTTTATATCATATATAGAGCACACATTTAAAAATAGATTATTTTGATCTAGATTTCGTTTGGTTTACTTCAAGTCCCGAAAAAAATCTTTCTGCTATTTAGTCTTTTCTCTGTAACTATCCATTTTAGCTGTCCTGACAAGCATTTGGCTCATCACAAGATTTGACCTCAGCAAATTTTCCAGTTAAGATGAGACATTTTAAATATCTGAATGCAAAAAAAGTATAAATACTTTTTGTCCGAGGAGATGTGGTATTTAAGTTAATATGTAACACCATTTAAAATATTAGAATATAATATGCGATCGATTCTTGTTTATCAATGACGTACATTATAAATCCACATTAGTCACAAAGGTTCAAATTAAAGAAAAAATAATAAGTATCAAAGAGTCATGTATTAACTGTACCCTCTTATTAACTGGTGGGTTTATCCTAATAATATAGTTTTTGTTAGAAATGTTCATGTGGTTAAGTTTGTGGTAATTGAAATCTACTTCCATTTTAAATTGAATCTTTTACTAATTTATATAAATTAAATGCTGTTAATTTAATTTGAAGGCCAACTGTCAGCTGAACTCAAGAAACACCATACTATTTTAATATCATATGATGACTGAAAAACTTGCAGGGGGCACCACTCATTGTAATTTTAATAATTTAAGTTCCATTTATGACTAATCTGGGGGCAGTTTACCAATCCTATGTGATTCTCTACTCATTGTAATTTGAATAACTATAGGTTTATTTGTAACTAAACAGGGGGTAGTCTCACAGTGAAGAGCCATGACTTTACATAATGATAGAGCCAACTCTTAGATTTCTGACTTGTGTGAGCCCAAGTAAGGTTTTCTGCTGGCAGACGTTCATAAAAAGGGCATAGTTATTGCATTTGCTGAATAATTACTTATGGACAAATGCAACAAATTCTTGCTAGATATATTTTCAATTTCACAATTTTTTTGGACAATGCCCAAAGTTGTTAAAAAATTGACAGAAAATACTAGTATAGCCTGGATAGATCCATTAAATGTCCTGTTTCAAGTTTGCAATATAATTTTTATCTCGAAGCCATGAAATGGCTGGAGAGATATTGATATGGCAAGAAAAAATCACGTGCCCCGCAAGAGGCTTCAAGCCTATTAACAGCTCTAAAAGATGATCTTCGTCCTTCCAATAAAATATAGTGCGCAAGTTCCTTTCAAAATCGGATACATTTAGTATTTAAGTTATATTTCTTCATTTTCTTGAGTTGAATACAGTGTTGTTTTATTAAACTGAAAACAATATGCATGTTAATCAAATTACTCGTTTTTTTACTCGTTGCCTATAGAAAATGAATGGCTGTCTTAATATCTTATGAGAAAACACGCCCATTGACCTTTATAAGATGTTTTTATTGGTTTAAAATGAAACAGACGATAAACACGTCAGATGTGAAACGATCTATATTTAAAGTTTACATAAGTACATGTGTCCAGAAGCGCGATTAATTTAGTATTGTAACATTACGTTTATAAATTTTCAAAGTCAGTAACGTATTTATTAGCTAGGCTATGGAATAGCCTAGCTATATAGATAGTTCTTGGGGGGAGGTGAGGAGTACGCTTGCGCAGAAGACTATTGACCAATAGGAATTTCAGATTCTCGAAATCAAAATGGCGTCCAGTTTCGTCCTGATAAAACGGCGCGGGGTTTAATTTTTCTGTTTCCTTGTGGAAGTTGAAAAGTATTATAAACATTTACTATAGGTGGTACTGGGAACAGGTTTGTAGAGGATGATGGGATTGGTATTGCAATATCGCTTAGCTAGATTTATAAATATAGATATGATAAAAAGAATAAGAACAGTAATGTATAAATTTAAAACAAGAGGTTAATAAATAAAGATGAGGTATTGTGCAATAATCAATAATATACAAATACTATAAAAGACTTTTCAATTGTGTTAAACAAAGCGTGATTGTATTAGGCAATGGAGAACGAAAGGTGGAAAGAGATAGAATTGTGTTTTTGCTGAAGAATAAAGAGCTACCAGTGTTTATTTGTGTGTGCTGTAAAAGGTTTATGTTTCGAAGCCAAGTACACGAGAAAGAATTTAATGCAAAAGATGAGAGGTTGAAAGAAATGTTAAAAGGAGAGAAGCATATTGTGTGTAAAACGTGTAACTCTTATGTGTGTAAGCAATGATAAATAATTTAGAAATGGATAAAGCTCCTTTTGAAGAATTAAATACACTAGAACAACATTTAATTTCTCAGTTTTACCATTTTACAAAATTGTGATTTTACCTAAGAGTGATCAGCGAGCTGTACCATGATGGTCCAGTTGTGTATGTAGAATCCGACATGACAAAAATAACGAAAATTATTGATTTGAGTAAACAAATACATCATGAGCCACCACTCTCTTTTCAATCAAACACGCAATTTTCTATCCAAGGCTATTCCATAGCCTAGCGTATCGTTTTTATTTCATAAAAACCATTATCCGATTTATATCATCCACTTATGTTTATAAAGTCCCCTCGTGTTTTCTAGTTGTTTTGAGTATCAATTAGTGCTTAATAGATTCAGGGATTGGTGTTCTATAATTATGATTTAAATTATTTATTTAGGTCAAACATGTCCCCATTCATAGTTACAAAAAATCAATAACGAGTCGTTGTAGTGTGTATTCTTAAAATAGTGTAGTAAGTGTTTCGTAGCATTCAAATTACAAACATCGCTATTTGTTCGTTCAAATTTTCGCACAAATTAATTATCAAGGGCATTTTGGCCAGTTACAGCGATTTTAAAGACTGAAAACTTCTTAAAAGGCTCTCGCTTTGCGGTCGCCTTTTAAAAGTTTTTACGCCTTTAAATTCACAATAAGTGGCCAAATGCGCTTGATAATATATAATAGCAATGAAATCAACATGCAATATCACACAATCCGATTATTTTCACGTATCACGGACTATAACTTAATACATGCAGACGTATGCAGTAGTTCTTTGGATGACTACGAAGTTTTGCCACATGTAGAATTTCAGGGCTTCGAGATTCAGCTCCATCGGAGCTTTGATTCAATTAGCAATTTTATGACAAAATCAATAAAGGTTACCTTAGTTTGTATAAGGTCAGGGGTCAAGGTCATATGGTCATAATTTATTTAATAGAATGCACATTTATACATTCATAACCTTTTTTGGCAACGTCCCCTGGTGACTTTTGTATTAAACCGACTTAAACAACTCGGTTTAGTGCATCAGACACGGGTAGGTTTATGTGTGATCATAAAAAAAAAATAAAAATAAATAAATAAATAAATGAGTAAATTAGATTTATAGAAATTTATTATAGAACCAGAATTTCCTATAAATTAGATCTATCATAACCTTTTTGGCAACGTCCCCTGGTGACTGTTGTATTAAACTGACCTAAAACTTGGTTTAGTGCATTAGACACGGGAAGGTTAATGTGTGATCAATGAATGGATTAATATATTTGTATATATACAAAAAAAAAAAAAAAAAAAAAAAAAAAATATAATAATAATAATGGTAATAATAGTTAAAGAAAACTTAGGTATTTATATAAGATAATTTTACAATAGTTATACCATGTACATGGTCTCGGTGTGCCCTGGCATGACATTGAAATAAAATGAATGTATATAAAACATCATTATTTATAATATATGATCAGTATGTTTAATGATATTTTTGTTTTGTGTATGATTTGTTATTATTTAATCATACATGTTTGTAATGTCATATGTCCCATTGAGGGCCCTTGATTGCTTAATAAAGAACTTTGAACTTTGAACTTTATACTCAAAACTAAACAAAATTACGAAAAAGCCATGCAGTTGTTGAGTCTGCCCTCCTCTTCGCAAAAGACTTTCTTACGAATTGAGCAGTATACTGGTAGGAATCACTTAGATCTCAGTGATTTTGCAAGCCTTGTTTTACTACCTTATAAAGGCTGTTTCCCCTGGAACTTATTCCCAAATGTGACCACAGCTACCTTTTTTTCTTCCCAATTGTGGTGACAAAATTCCCAAAAGAAGTGAGATAGCATATTAAATTCTTCCANTTGTTCTTTGTAGTAGATAAATACTTTTTTAACATGAATATTGCCTTGAAGTGTCCCTACAGTGTATCTAATCCTGAAAACCATTTCTGGTAACATGGTTTTACAGTATTTAATGTTCGAAGTTTGTCTCCCAATTTATCGAAAACTGTGCTATATTTTCCCAATCAAAAAGGCACAGGCAGTTTTTAAAAAAAGGCAACAAAATCAATGGATCTTCACAATTTGCCATCGGAAGTGTAAAATATATAGATAATAGTGTTGCAAGCAGCTCTATATGGATAATGTATGTATTGTAGCGAGGTGAGCTGCAAAGGTAGAAATGTACATTTCAAAATACCAACAGTGGACATGTGGTCGTGTCGAGTTGTTGACAGACTGGAGACTGTCAGAAGGTACTTTAGAGGCATGGGTTAGAATCCAGCTCACCACCTGCTGGAATACCAATGTCCATGGCTTTAGAAAGATGTAATTCATCACTGTTGGTATTTGGATATACATTTATACCTTTTCAACTCACCTAACCATACAAGTTCAAAATAGCCTCTCTCAGAACTACCAATTTGCCTATCATAACAGTTATAAAAGTATTTAAGCTCTAATCAGCATATGAATTATGAATAGCTTAATAGCTGAATAAATTAATTTTGCTTCCAAAAAGAAAGACAATGCCAAAATCAAACATTGCAATGATTGAAAGATACGGTGTATGCCAAATTGTAAATAATTAGTGTTAAACCACCAAATTTATATAATGATATTTTTTGACAGTTTTTTCATAGCTTACATTTTTCCAGGTGTTTGCCACCTTTTTAATTAATGTTTTGCACCTTTAATTGACAATATCTTTTATTGTTAGATTGCTGTTAAGATCCTGTAATCTTGTATATTTCATATCTTTTTGTGGTTTTTAGTAATGTATTGTGTATTCATTTGAATGGAAATTCTGACAGTTTTCATTGTCTTTAACTTAATGAGGCATTTAACCTTAACAGGTGTGATATTCAAAGGGACAGTGACCTTAGACAATGAGTTTTTTAATGTTAACAAATTGTTAATGCCAAATGTTTGAAAAATTATAAATCAATTAAAAAAACTTGAAGTTATCGAATATAAAGATCTTTGAGGTGATAATTTTGATATTTGTCGTGTGACCATATTTGGAATAGCACCAAGTTTTAGGGTCACATAGTAAATATGTACTCTAAGAATCGTGACCATCAATCAATTTTCAGATCTTGAAATTTTTGCAATCTTGATAAGATAGCAACACAATGTTTGTTATAGTAAAATATCTTTGTAAGTTTCCAAAATATATGCAAGAAACATACTGCCTCTGACTAGCTTACTGATAGTCGAAGTGTTTAAAAATCAGTCAGATTTGGGAAGAACAAACTTCCTATAATTTGGAGGGGGTGACATAACCACTTGGTCTGGTGTTAACACAAGGAACTCTTGATTTTCTTGTATGTACGGACAAGGTTATTCACATTGTTATAACATTCTCCATGTTTGGTGCTGGCTTTTTTTTTTAAATACAGAACTTACTCTGAACAAAATAAATCGAATTAAGGTACCTACTCTCAAGTTGTGTTACATTGCTTCTACACAGTCATATATTTGAAGTAAGGATAGCTTTAATACTTTAATAATAATACTTTAATAAAGAAATGCACAATTTACGCAGAGGTAGTGGTTTCAATTTTGTGAGTTTGTTGTTATTATAGATTATTTGCTTAGACTCAAACACCATAAAACAAATGAAATCTAAAATTAAGGTAAATCAATAATTTTATACATCTTGACCTTGTTTTGACATTTGTAATTTCGACATTGTTGTAGGCCAAAGTTTTGATTGATGTAGGGTCAATATATAAAAACTGCATGTTCATAAATGCTCCAGTTAATATACCCAGTTATGTTCTTTAGCTAAGCTGTTTTTGAAGTTTTTGAAGTAGTAAAGTTTCAAGGTCATTAAATTACTATCAGCCTTTCTTCTTCTTGTAAGATCTTGATAAATTTTTATGACTGATAAATAATGTTTAATATCTATTTGAGGTGAGGGTGATAATAGATCTATTGACTTGTGTTATTTACATTTGTTATGTAATACTCAATCAACCTGGATTGTCATTTAAGGATCTACATTGAAGGAAGATATCTTAATAGGGTTAAGAAACATAAATCAACAGTTCTTGTTCTATTTTGTCAGTCATTGGTGATATATTGTTCAGAAAAACATTAGCTAATGATCTTTAACTAATGTTTTTGAGTGCCATAATTGTCAACTTGTGGTGACATGTTCTGTCAACTGATGCTGTAATAGAGACTAGTTTCCATGTACCATGGGCCATAAATTTGACAAGTTAGGGCAATAACTTTGACCAAGGGTCATTTAATTTCCAAATATTATGTACTATTAAATATAAATATATGTTTTTGTGTATAAATGTTGTGAAATTAAATTATGTCGTTAGTAAGGTCTTGTAAAATTTGATTTACTATAAACTGGTGGAATCAGCTGGATGGAATTCAGTTTAAACAAGATAACTTTACAGCTGCTGTTGCAATAGAACAAGATTGAATTTTTTTTTATTTCTTATCTAAATTTTAATCTAAAATGAAATTGAAACTTTTTTGCATTGTTATGTAATACAACAATACAACAAATTTTCTCAATCTTGGCTGGATTATATAACAGCCTTTAATATATCCCCGCTTTAGGGGGCGGTATATAGTGATCATGTTGTCTCTTCATTTGTTTGTCTGTTCATCCTTTCGTTCGTTATTCAGTCCACCATAGGGTACACACTTTGTGGCGACAACTCCTCCTAGACCACTCAGTCATGTCAGTGGAATTCAATAAAACTTTCACAGAATGTTCAGTACATATTGCCATTGTGCTCCATATATATAAAAATTTGATATGATTTGACTCTTTATTTCTGAAGTCAAATGGGTAGCGAGGGTATGTATTTTAAAGAGCTTTGCTCACATTTTTCTGGTTTATTTTTTAGCAACTATTTGATTCTTATTCTGATACAAAGTCTTTTTATGTCACTACTTTGCTCATGCTAGTATGTTGAATGTATTTAGTTGGAGTATGCATATAGCATTGGAGATTTTGGGGTATTTTGGTTCAATAGCACTTCATCTGGTCACCAGGAAATATTTGGAAAAGGCTTGAAATGTTCTAAAGGTCTATTAGAAGCATTAAATAGGCAACAAGTATGAACATCATGCGATATCAGTTGTTATTTTATGGCCCCTCAATAGAACCACCAGAAATGTTTATATAGTATGGGTGTGACCAAAAACAGGGAACTGTCGGGAGTAGATGATGTAAACAGGATGTCATTTACTGTCAGTACTGTTATTTCATAAGTCAGTCTTTAGGTGTAAAGGAAAACACCTATGTAACAAACTTTTGGAGTAGATGATTGAGTGTTTATTTTGGTTTCATTATAACATCATATTTGACACATATTTCCATCAAATTTGTAGTACATAGTTGGCGATCTAGTGCATCAGTGAATGAGTTAATACTATAAATGTCTGGTTTGATATTTAACTATTTCTATTTAAAGTGGGAGTTGTCAATATCTTGAAATTTACAGTTGCAGCATAGGGAAGATGAGCTAATAACGTTTTGACTTACCATATTCGACCTAATAATATGAATGATAATTTCATAGTTTTCTTGCATTGTAATTGTAATATACAGCAAACAATTTCATCAAGATGAAAAAAAAGGGGGAAAAAATGTCAATGAAAAGAAATTAGTAAATTTAAATGGCATACAACTGGTCAGCTGTTGCATCAGAAACTTAAATTTGAACAAAACAACCATAAAGAGTTTCATTTATACATTTATTTGAATGTAGTTTCATTGTGATATAAACAAACTGTTAGGGTGCAAAATGCATTTTATTCAAATTTGTGATATTACTGATAAAACGTAGTCTCCAAACTAAGAAAAACTCCCTTTTGACTGATTATTTTGTTTATTGTTAATTGACTCAGTACCCCTTTACTTCAATAGTGTATTGATATATCGGAAGTGGATTTATAAAATCAAAAGGTTTCCTTCCAAATTAAGCTGCAGAAATAAATTGCTGAATCAGCAATTACATAATGAAAACAGGGAGGATCAAGTGTGCAATTTGATTTTATGCTCAGTTCCTCTCACCTCTGTCAAATTTTTATCAGATGCAAGCTTTGGTATCTATTCTTAAAAGAGATTTGATTATATAACCACCTGCCAGAAATAATATTTTAAGTTTTGCATGTAAGCATCTTCCTATTATCTACTATATCTACACATTAGTTTATGTAAACTATTTCCTGTAATAACTTTTTTATGCAATGGTCCTAAAACAGAAATTCATGTTTCATAATTTAGCCGAAAAAATATAAACTTAGCTTGTTAGATATGTGAATCTGGCCATGTTTTAAGTATTAGAGGAGGACTACAGGTATTATTCACCTGTAATTGTCAGATAGGTGTTTGATGTGGTTAGTTATATAATCGGAGAGAATTTATCACCTGAAGTGTTCTGATAGACTTACGGCCCTTTAAATGTTATATTACTTGAAAAGTAAGATATGCCAGTAAACATAAGCATACAATGATTATTTGCCAAGGCTTCAATTTTAGAGAGCATTTTTAAAAGACATTATAACATGAAATGGAAAGTTTTCGTAGTAAAAAATATTAGAATATTATTCTAAGGATAAAAGAGCACAATAAAAGATGAAAATATTGGAAATAAAGGAGTATTCTTCCTTTGTTTATTTTTATTAGGGCCCCGCCACAAAAAGTGGCGGATGCCCTATAGTAATCAGTCTGTCTGTCCGTCCGTCTGTCCGTTCGTCTGTCCGTCCGAAACAATCGTGTCCGGGCTATACCTTTTTTTCTTTTGAGATAGGCTTTTGATATTTGGCATGTGGATAGATCACCTCAAGACGACATGTCGTGTACCTTGGTTGGTGACCCTTGACCTTGACCTTTGAACTCGGGGTCACATTCATGCTTTTTCAATGACAAAGTCGTGTCCGGGCTGTAAATTTTTTCTCTTTTGAGATAGGCTTTTGATATTTGGCATGTGGATAGATCANCCTTGACCTTTGACCTCAGGGTCACATTCATGCTTTTTCAATGACAAAGTCGTGTCAGAGCTATAACTTTTTTCTCTTTTGAGATAGGCTTTTGATATTTGGCATATTGATAGATCACCTCAAGAGGATGTGTCACGTATCTTGGTTGGTGACCCTTGACCTTTGACCTCAGGGTCACATTCATGCTTTTTCAATGACAAAAGTCGTGTCTGGGCAATAACTTTTTTCTCATTTGAGATAGGCTTTTGATATTTTGCATGTGGAAGGATCACTTCAAGACTACATGTGGCATACCTTGGTTTGTGACCCTTGACCTTTGACCTCAGGGTCACATTCATGTTTTTCAATGACCAAGTCGTGTCCGGGCTATATCCTTTTTCTCCTTTGAGATGGGATTTTGATATTTGGCATGCGGATAGATCACCTCAAGACGACATGTTGTGTACCATGGTTGGTGACCCTCGACTTTGACCTTTGACCTCTAGGTCACATTCTTGCAGCGGGCCCACAGAGATGGATACAATCTTACTGATATCTAGTTTTTTCTGATCAACAACCAAGTTATGGATGGTTTTCGGTATTTTGGGGGTTAGAGAACTTGTTGAAATGTTCATTTAATACTATGACTCTCATCGGTGACTGATGACTCCAGAGCATGTTCTATCACTTTGCATCCTTTGTCCTACATTTTGAACTTTTTCTTTTGAACCGCTGTACAACGTTAAAGGGTCCTGTCTTCTTGTGTATGTTTTATATACTGCATGACACTGAGTGCTAAAATAAAATCCAGATAGCTAACTATGAAATTATATAAAAAATGACTACAGCACCAATTCTTAACCATTGATTATTGCTGTATAATATTTAAAAAAAGGTTAAATATATTATTTATTTTTTCAGATTTAATTTACCTCATGATGACCACAGTAGATGTGCCAAATATAATACTGGAAGTACAGAAGACAATGTGATGTCTCCTACGCTGGACCATAACATCAGCCCATGGTCCTGGTCAAAATGCAGTGCAGTCCTTCTTACTAAATTTATTGAGTATGACTCTTTTCTTATTCTTTGTTGTCAACAACAACAGTGATTGTTGCTTAATATTCAAAATTTGGTACTAGTACATATTATATTACACAATAGGAGCAAACCTACATAGAAAAACTTGGCCCAAGTGTCCTACCCGGAATCATAGCAAAGATATTGTTCTTGTTTCTTTTTGACATATCTCAAAACTTTATTTTCTCTCAAAACATTGAAATCATACAAGATACCTTGGAAAAAAAATAACAAACTCAGAAAAAATAATTGTGTTTCAGGTGTAACCGAAGGGTAAGAGTGTTCTCCTTATTTACCACCTGTCACAGTGATAATGAAAAGTTTCGTTCCAGTAAGAAATTTTGGGTCATCTGAAAATTGTGAAGTAGAAACACCATAGCAATCTACCAAAAAGATTATAGATATGATTTTCATAAACCTTTTGCATCTTAAAAGCAATTCTAGTGCCTAGATACTGAAAATTCAGTCAAAACTTATCCAACTCAGAGTGAGCACATTGAGAAAAATATTGAAATTTATTATATAGATGGTTGTTAATGATCAAGCTTTCTCAGTTAAATAAATCTCATATTGTCACTGGTGAAAATAAAGGATTTCTAGTCACCAGAGGATGTGACCTCACAATATCTTGTCAATGTCGTTGTCAAGTAAACAACTGGCACATTCAAATGAAAAAAAAAATAACCCGCATCTAATAACTAGGTTTTGGAGTAGAAAATCTATATAATAAAAAGCATAGCGAATCGATCATCATGAATATCAATAAAAATGTCACTCGTGCAGATCAATGAAGTGGATTAAACTCTTTGCGGAACAAAGCTCTGCAACTGGTTTAATCCTTCTGCGTTGTTCAGCACTTGTGACATTTTTATTGATATTCACCATGGTCAATTAGTTATAATATAATTATTTCTGGTTATATACTTAAAACTTTCTGCTTACATCTTGCATAAAATGTATACATTGTCATTGAGATAACACTATCTTAATATATTTATTACTTGTCATCTCTCGGAGGTCATCTACATTGCACATTAGTTCTTCTTTGAAACAGGATTCAATGTAACAAAGTCATTTACATGCAGATATATAATTGCCCACCCAACATTTTGGGTATTTTGAAGCTTTCTGAATATAAATCGCTTTTTATCTGTACCTTTCCATTTACGAATGGCCAGATTAGTGTTTGAAATAATATGAAAGGCAAAAAATTGGAGACACAAAAATCATATGAAAAGTTGGAAAATTGAATAGAATCTTGCCTGAAAACAAGAAATTTAATATTAAGCTCAAATTTTTTTTAAAGTATTTTATGTAGAAATATCAAAGTTTTGAATTAAAAGTAATGATTTTTTATCCTATTTCTTGGTGCAGTGCAGGTTTCACGGAGTGTTTGGTAGACAGACCTAGCGAAAGAAAATATGCTAAGCCTATACAGCATGCAGAAGAAGTTGCTAGATATTATGATGTTAACACACAATGTAAACTATCATTTGGAAAAGATTATGTCATCTGTCCATTCATGGTAATGTAGAACTTAATGAATCTATTTATGAAATTTTAGGCAATTAAAAAAAAAGAGCATTCATGAAATAAGATGAGCAATTTATCTAGTAACTTTTGTTGAACAGAAAATTGGTTTTCATGATTTGTTATCTTAAGTAAATTATTTGATTCCATGACAGAATCGAACTTAGTGTAAAACATATGACAAGCCTGAAATAAGTTTGAATTGTTTCAGTTTCTGCAGACCTTTTGATTGTAGTTTAGGCGAATCTGTTGACAATGACCAACTGTAGTTAATGTTTTTGTGGGACATTTTTAATATCAGTTTTCCTCCATTTTCTACCTAAAAGGGTAGGCTACTCTTAAAAAAGTTTTTGATGATGTAGACAAAGTTTTAAGAAATATGTTCATTTTTTCCAGACGGCTGATTGTAAAAAACTATGGTGTACAGATTTAAAAGATGCTTCAAAAAAGTGTAGAACTTTACATATGCCATGGGCTGATGGTACAGCTTGTGGAGGCAATAAGGTAAACAAAAGTTTGTTGTAAGAACCAGTCAGAAATATGTCCAGAAAAATTGCTTTTGTTGCAATAAATACAGATAAGGATGGTGAAGTTCTGTTTCTAGGAGAAAAAACATTTGAATTCCCGAAAACGATGGCAAGTAAGAAACAGAGATACTTATATGAAAAGGGTGATAATTAGGTCAGATACATCATAAGAAGCTCAGAGTATTACTAAATTGGAGCCAAAAATAATAAAAATCAGCAAAAAATCAGCTCAATCTAAAACATATCAAAAAATATTTTGTTTTTTTTTCTGCCAGACAAATGCATTGAAAACCTTGTCATTTCATATTTTATAATTACGTAATCTAGTTAGTAGACTATATGATTGGTTTTCAAGATTTTCAAATATATATATTTTGCACTTTTGCTGTAATGTAAATAAAGTTTGAGGTGCTGGTAAATTTCTGATGTTCTGTGACCTTCAAAAATCATGGATGAATTTGTATTATTTTTTCGCCATTAAAATCTAATTATTGATAACCACCTGCTTTTAAATGTGTTAAAGTTTCACAACACCTTGGTTTTGTCATGATTTTGTAATTATGAGGATTTCGATATAATATTAAATCTAAAATAGTACCTTTTAACATTTTATTCCTTTTGATTGCTATTTTTATGGTAAGACAGTACAAATTAAGTGTGTATTGTCATAGAATATTCAGAGATAATAGTTGCTCAAACAGCCAAAATGTAAATAATATGGAAAATTTTTGAAATAATTTTTCTATGCATGATTTGCAGTGAGTCATAAATTAGATTTTTGAAATTTTGAGTTCTCTTGTTATAAATTCATACGGTAATTAAATCTCTTGAAACTACCCTCTGCCAGGACTAAAGAACTTTGTTGTTTGCTTCAAGAAATTATGTCAGTTTCTGAACACTTTGTGCGAATTTTGAAAATATTTTAGACTATTTTACTCAAATGTTATTTGTTGATAGCTTCTGAATATTTATCCTCTTAGAAATTTCATAAATTCTAAGCTTATAAACTTCATTACTCAAATGCATTGTATTGTAAATTACATCCAAATTTCATCCTTACAAATGTATATTGTCCAGCCTGTGAACTAGTACCATTTTATGAAACTTGCCGTGATCTCGAAAATTGTCTTTTTTCCTCAATAGAAAAAGGCTTTATTATTTAAGTGGAATTGAGATGCAACTTGTCTTTATTCGACCTTTAAAACTGGAAATCTAGTTATTGCTGACCACTTTCTATAGAAATAACTTGGAGATGAAAATATATCCATCTTAAGCCTCTAACATGACAATGATATAAACTGAGAATTGGAAAGCTTGCAACCTTTATTCTTTGATCCTGTTTTGATGAATTATGATTCCAATTTAATTCAGATAAAAATAGAAAGATGAATTTCTTTAGTTTGTACTTTTTGTTCAGTTTGACATCTAAGTATATTTTTTATGATACTTTTATTACAAACTTATCACTGATGTTGTTTGTAGATCTTATTATTGTTGACTTGATGAATTTACATGAAAGATATTTGCATTGGAATCAGATTTATTCTCTGATAATGATATAATGATCCTCAGTTTTTACCTCTCTTTTGTGCTTGTTACATCATCATTTTGTTTCTTTTATTATTTTTTTTTTCTTTGTGCATTCATGTTTAAAACTATCAGTAGTTCTCTGTATGTCAAATTTGTGGAAAAAAAGCAGTTTAATGGTGCACATGACCTTGGTTAAAGTAACCTCGTCTCGACTGGACCGACCACAATCTTGTTGGTGTTTTTATTCCCCACCACAGGTTGTGATGAGGTATTATGTGATACCCGCAATCATGTGTCCATTCTCTATCCTTCTGTCTGTCTGTCACTCAAATCTTTCCAATTGATAACTTGTAAATGACATAACATATTTTCTTAAAACTTGTTATGTAAGTTGTTTACCTCAAAACCCTGGTCAAGTTCAATTTTGGGTCCAGATGTCCCAGTGGTTCTAGAGTTATACCTCTTTTGAAAATTTTGAAAAGAAAACCTGGCGGGGTATCATGTAAAGCTCCATAACTATATTGTTTATGTCTCAGTTTTTGGATTTACCAGTATGCTTTCTCCCCATAATATTGTTTCAGATAAAAAGAGTTAGTAACCACAATTGTGGGGAAATTCACTTTGTTTTCCAATTTGCATTCTGTACGTTTAAGTGTTTGAAATCCCTTTCTCTTTTAACTCAACTTTGTTTTAGCAATTATGTGAAGTAAGCTGTGTAAATCAAACACCTGTATTGTTCAGTTGAAACATTTATGCAGTAGTATCAATACCAGTTTAAGAACATACTATGACTTATTTATTTCCAGTGGTGTTGGCATGGTGTATGCAGATACAGAAAAAATTACAAACCAATAGATGGGGGATGGGGGAAGTGGGAGGAGTATGGTGACTGTTCTAAACCATGTGGTGGAGGAATTCAGACATCCATCAGAAAATGTAGCAGTCCAAGGTATATCCAACTGATTATTTTTAAACTTGAAAAATGAGGGTTATGCCAGAAAAAGGGACATTGGGGTCTTTCAAGGCTTTTTTCTGTCGCCCTACAACCCATAGAATTTCCTAATATGTACAATAATAGTATGGCCAAAAGCAACCCACAAAACCTTCAAAGAATCTAATGCTTTAAAGTTTGAAATCTAACATCAGTTTAGTGTTACCAAGATGAAGTTTCTGTTTTTATATTTAACCTATATTTTTTATTCTAAAAATAATTTTAAATCATAATAAATTGCAGGAAGCATTAAAAAACACTGAAAACATAAAGATCTTACTTATCAACCTTTGAGCTTGACAAACTCCTTACTGTGCTAAATAATTTTGCAGACTTTATTACACATTATACACATTATATTGTTTTTAGTTGTTACATAAATAACAATAGAAAAGAGCCATTTTTCACTGAAAGTTCTATTTTAAACCTTTCCATTACTCATATTGATGAATTTTCTTTTAATAGATAAACTTAGTGTTTAACTACTTATTCAACTTCTCCCTCATACAGCTAATATTGGGGGGGTTAAAAATATGTAAGTATTGATGCCAAATATTGCAATTTATCATTGAAATGATATTGAATGTTCCTTCTTCAAGAGAAGTTAGTTAAAATGGGTACTTCAAGAACACTACTTATCAAAATATCACTGACCTTCCCAATTAACTCCCATTCAGTTTCTGTAACAATTTTTTGGAGCACATATTTCAATTATGATTACTTTGTATCATTTTTAGGCCTTCCAATGGTGGTAAATACTGTACAGGTCGAAGAACAAGATATAAATCATGTAATACGAAGGTATGCCATCTTCATTTTTGCTTCAAAGTTTGTCTTTCAGATTTTTTGGTAACTATGAATATTGGCATTGAAATGCCACTGCCTTTATCGAATCACTTCTCCTATTCAAATATTAGTTTTAATTTTCAAAAAAATTTTGAATCACCAATTCATTTTACAGACACAATTTCATTTGTATTTTGAAAAACCAAATTAATTAAATACCTTATATGTTAATTCGTTCGTATTTTCAGAACTGTCCACCAGGGACCCAAGATTTCAGAGAAATGCAATGTTCAGCGTTCAATAACTCGGTGAAAATTCAGGGTCTGCCATCTACAGTGCACTGGGTACCTAAATATTCAGGAAGTAAGTATAAACTATATTCAGCTTTATATGGAAAATGTTCCTGTATTTTGTCTGATTAGTCACCTGTTAATAAAATAATCTTGTATGCTCAAGTTTTCAAGAAGCCAAAGTAAATGCATAAGCTTATTTATTTATAATCAAATAGAAAAATCAACTACATAGAAAGAATTGCAAGTGAAGTATTTACAATCTATCTAATAGATCACTTGTTGAAATACCAGAACTGGCCTCGTGCACTGTTTTTCGTACTGTCAAAAACAAATTGTGGAATACTGGTAATACAGTGGTATGCCAATAAAACATTGCCAAAGACAATGCAAATCCTCAAATAGATGGTCAAGAAAATTTTTACAGTAATTGAATATAAGTTTTTTGGGCTTTACTTTGACATTGCTTGTAGTTAATAGCATGAAATGTGGATTTACCCTGGTTTTGATATCATTCAATAGAAATGTTAAAAATATTGCATGCATTACCAGTATCACAAACAATGTTTGATAGGAATATTCTTGTTCTCATTATATGTATATAGTTCGACTGAAGGATGCCTGTAAACTTTACTGCCAAGCCTCGCATAGCAGTGCTTACTATCAGCTTAAGGATAAAGTGATTGATGGGACCAAATGTAGACCTGATTCTCATGATATCTGTGTCAATGGAAAATGTATGGTGAGTAGAGTTCAAATGATTTGTCTGGTTGAACTATGCCTGAAAATCTATTAGATTCAACCCTCTTCATAACAGCAATTTAATTTAATGTCACCATTGTCAGGACACAAACATAGTCATTATAAAAAGGATCCACTGTACATAAAATCTCCCAATTTGTGTCCACTGTACCTAAGTCTCCCTAAAATTTGTTCAAGGGTAGTATTGCAGAAGTTCATCAGAAATTTACATTCTATATATATTAAGAGATATTCCTCTGAATTTTCTTAGCATGCTTATTTGTAATAACACCTGTCCTATACAATGAAACAGAATAGCACACAAAAGTACTCAATGCTTTTCCTTTTACAGAAAGCTGGCTGTGACAATAAACTTGGATCAAGTATGAAAGTGGACAGATGTGGGATATGTGGTGGGGACAATTCAACATGTCATACAAAGAAAGTGTTCAAGACATTTAATCGTGCAACCTATGGATATAATGTTATTCATAAATTTCCAGTAGGGGCAAGAGACATCAAAGTGCTTCAAAAGGGCTACATGAATCTAAAAGAGGATGAAACATATTTAGGTATTTTTAAGTACTTTTGTTCTGTTAAATAGGAACTTGATTTATAGTGCTACTTAAACAGTCATTTCTAAAAATAAATCGAAAAATATTAGAGTTTCATTAAGCAATGAATTTTGATGTATGAATAGAAAATTTGTTATCTTAATCGACCCTTTTTATCTTGCTATTTGTCTTGTATGGTGTAGTTTAATCAATTATAATGGCTGAATTTGAAGTTTTTGGATGTAAAGTTGTCAACAACACTGGTTTTGTCTTGTTTCAAGTTAGATCATTATTTTATAGCAGTTACTTTATTTTTATGCTGTTTTCTATTGATATTAAGGTATATCAATTTGTTTTCACAGAAAAAAAGACAAATTAAAAAAGGCAAAAAGGGAGTGTTTTCAATGTTCTGAAAATAATACAGTCGAACTTGGATGGCTTGAACTGCAATAATTTGAACACCATGGATGTCTGGACCCTTTGTTGGAATTTATACACAGTTAGACCTATGATAGCTCGAACTTCCCTCTGGCTCAAATCGTTTTAACCGGTCCCTTTGGTGTTCGAGCTATCGAAGTTCAACTGTATTTCAGCTTTATGATATCCAACATGTGTGGAATTTATAAATTTTCAAATAATATAATTAATACAACAAGTAAATTAAACATATTTTAATCAGATCCTTTCACCTAGTTTCAATTGAAATTCATTTTTAACATTTTTTTCAGCATTAAAAAATTCAACTGGTGATTTCATATTAAATGGGAAGAAGGTTGTTGACAGTGCTGCAGTGAAGATTAAAGCTGCAGGAGCAATCATTGAATACAGTGGATCTGATACTGTCACAGAAAAGATCAATTCATCTGGTCCCATCACAGATACCCTCACATTACTTGTATGTTTCATTTTAATCTGTTGTAGATTAACAACTTAACTCCCCTATTTTTTTCCTTGAATAGCAATTATTTAATAACACTAAAAATAACCTAAAATTTGTAATTATAAGCCCATAGTTGCCAACCCTTATGGATTCTCCGTAATTTTCACGGATTAAGGGTCAAAATTACGGCATTACGCTCATTAGTCCAATCGTTTCAGATTTTCAATCACCGCTGTTCAAGTTTGCAAAACGCGGATTTCTTTCGTTGCCGTTCTGTACCGTTTTTCTAAATTACAAAATGATGTTGCTTTCGGGTTTCTCGGACCTTTTCTGTGTGGTTTAAGTAGACTTATCTGTCTCCGAAATATTGAAACTCGCAACGCAGCCTGATAGGCAGTCTGCCCGGCCGTCTGCCACAAAAAAGTAAAGGAAATGCTAACGTTTCTGCCCAGAATATTCCATACTATGGCATTGAATATTTATAAATCGTCTGGAGTGTAAAGATGACTTCAAATTGTTTTGTCGAACACGACAGTTTGAATGTTTAGATAAACGTTTGAAGGGTGTATAGTTTTCACTATACCAGTTTGTCTATCGGTCTTTGACTTGTCAGGGCTGCACACCAAAAGCAATAGAAAAGTAAGTGAGAACTGAACCGTCAATCCAAAAGCGAACAATCCAAGGACAATGGCAACTATTTGGTAACAACAGATCAATAATGCACGATTTTTTAAAAACATTACAAGGGTATGCTCTTTCAAGTTTGTGATTTTTATGTCCGTAAACCAAACAACATGGCCGCTGTTACTAAAAATAGAACATAGGGGTAAATTGCAGTTTTTTTGAAAATTACTCGAAAACCATTGCAGATATCAAAATTCTGACATGGAGTAAAAATGATCAACATGATGAGATCTACCTGCCCTGCAATTTTGGAGAATATCCGTTTACCCATCTTTGAGTTATTGCCCCTTTTCTGTAAAATTTTCAGTTTTTCCTAACTTCTGGTTTTATATATTGAAATTGATAGAAGATAGAAGTGAAGTTTGTATAACAAAAATGGTCAGCATAGTAAGATCTACATGTCCTGCAATTTTGAAGAAAATCTGACAACCCACATAGGAGTTATTGCCGCTTTTTCTTTGAATTTTCACAATTATTGAATGTTTTTACTTTTATTTCAAAAACTGTTTGAGATAAAGGTTAAATGTGAATTGCAAAAGTGTTGAGGTTTTCAAGAACTACAATTTCTACATATGTCCAGCAGGTTCGCATCTCATCCAAGATGGCCACCAGCGGGGAAGATAGTTTAACATAGGACCCTATGGGATCTTCTCCTCTGCAACCACTGAGCCAATGGGGACCAAATTTTGTCACAATAGTTCTTGGGTGGTCTCCTTTAAAGTTTGTGATTTTTGTGTTTGTATCTCATCCAAGATGGCTGCCAGCATGGAGCACAGTTTAACATAGGGACCCTATCAGAAATGCATTCAAATGTCTTCTCCTCTGAACCCACTGAGCCAATTGGAACCAAATTTGGTTACAATAGTCTTTAGATGTTTTCCTTCAAAGTTTGTGATTTTTATGTTCATTCCTCATTCAAGATGGCCGCCAGCAGGGAACATAGTTTAACATAGGGACCCTATGGGAAATGCATCCAAAGATCTTCTCCTCTGAAACTACAAGGCCAAATTGAACCAAACTTAGTCACAATAGTCCTTGGGTGGTCCCCTTTAAAGTTTGTGATTTTTACGTTCTTACCTCATCCAAGATGGCCGCCAGCATGGGACATAGTTTAACATAGGGACTCTATGGGAAATGCATTCAAATGTCTTCTCCTCTGAACCTACTGAGCCAATTCGAACCAAACTTGGTTACAATTGTCTTTGGGTGATCCGTTCCAAAGTTTGTGATTTTTAGTTTGTACCTCATTCACGAATGAAAATTAACATCTGCTGAACTGATTTATAGTATGAATGGGTGGTCTACAGGTGACAATGAATAAAACCAGTGACCAGGTGAGCGATACAGGCTCATGTGAGCCTCTAGTTATACCCCCCACCCCCCACCCTCTTTAGCGGTAGGTATATAGTGATCGTGGTGTCTGTCAGTTGGTCCGTCCGTCCGTCCGTCTGTCCGTTCGTTCGTTATTATGTCCGCCATATAGGGTACATACTTGTGGTGACAACTCCTCCTAGAACACTTGGTGAAATTCATTCAAAATTCACAGAATGTTCAGTGCATACCAGATGTTTAAAAATTTGATTTGACTTGATTTTTTTTTTTTTTGGTTGGTGATTTTTTTTTTATCTGGAACCAAATGGTTGAGCGGGGTATGTTTTTGCAAGGTTCTTAGAAATTAAATCTAGTTCATACTGGCATCCATGATAATGTTTTTCCATATACATGGGAGATAAGTTTGAATAGTCATGAGTTACTCAAAACATTATGTTTGCTGGAATACAGGTGTAAACAGCTCCTGACTAAATTAGCCTTTTGCAAACTCAGCAATTACACACTAATGCATATATATTTTATCTCAGTTTAATGTCAGCTTTTTTGAAATAGAGTTGTTAATATATGCTTTGTATATTTTAATTTTGTTTTCTTACAGGTGCTCTCTGTAGGTCGAATCAACCCACCAAATGTTGAATACTCATATGTAATATCTGTTGATACAAAGTATGTTTACAGATACCAAGAGATATGGAACCCATGTACACACTTGTGTAATGGTAAGTATGACCTTTGAACTCAGTTTACCTAACTGCACTGGCAAAAGGCTGTTGACCTAACTGCACTGGCATAAGACCACTTTGACATTAAATATTTTGATACAAGTTAGTGATTGAAAGATTGTAGCCAACAATCGATTGAACATCAACAATGCTTCCAATCGATGTCAAAAATAATAATCGATTATTGCCGATGTCACTGAATAACATTATTGATGTGTTGACTACAATAACCATTAGCTTTACTCATAAAAATATTAATGAAAAATGGCAAACTACATGTAAAACTCTTGTTACTCTTCAAGGGAAACAATATCCTTCCTGTAAATCTGTATGTCTAGAATATCACAAACTTATTACATAAGAAAACAACAATGCACCACAACAAGCCAATAGACATTGAAGAATATTTTGATAAGACAAAGTACAAAAAAATAAATAATTATTACTGAAATATCAACTAAATAAATGAGGTACAAGGATAACTAAATTAGTAGTTACATGGTATGTTAGAAAGAAAATGATGGAGTGGGAAGATTTGTCAGTCCTTTGTTCTCTGACTATTGTCATTGCAGTAACACTACCTGTAACCGTGTACAGCAGAGAATGATTTTCCCTGATTTTTGTACTGATTTTCACTGATCAAGTACTGATTTTCACTGATCAGTATCTCACTTATCTACAATAATTAGCTTATAAACGGCTTGAGATAATGAATTTGATACAGATCATTTAGCAAGTCTGGACAATGGTCATTAGTNTCCAAGTGCAGAGATGTAACTATGACTGTCAATTAAGGTAATAAAACTTGTCTTGACAAAGGTCTACAGGGGCAAGTGGGAAAAATATAAGGTAGAACTTTTTTACAAAAGTTTACGTATTTAGACTTGCTAGAATTCCCCTTCTTTCAAAATATATGTAATGCATATTACATTGCATTGTTAGATCAAATATACACAAAAGAACTATAATCCTAGTTAATTTTATCTTTTTGGCAAGTGGCAATTAATATTTTGGAGTGGATCTAGTTTGGGCTTTATTCCTGATATATGAGATTTTAAAGTTCTGAAAATTCCACTGGAATTTCTTTTTTGGGGGAAAATTGCTATAAATTTATCCACTCTGAATATAGTTGAAATGCAACAGACTAACCAATCAATGGTATTCAGTTTTATGTTATGTTGAACTGATGCCACGTGTTGTTACTATTTATAGATGGAGAGTAGAACAAGAGGAATGCTCAGTCAGGTGTGGTGAAGGGGTGGCAAAACAAAATGTGTACTGTGAAAAATCTACATACTATACACAGACCCAAGTAGACCTGAAAGAGTGTGACCACTTAGGGCCAAGGCCAGGGGACATGGTTACTTGCATGGGAAGATGTGACCCAACTCACTGGGAGTATTCTGGTTGGACAAAGGTAAATATGGTCCTAGTTCAGATTGTTATATCTGACATTTTTCTCAGAATTGTTATCGCTTTATAAGAAGAGATTCTAAATCGGGTAATCCGACAATTTTTGAAACAATAACAACAACAAAGAAAAGATACACATATTCATGACACAACAACCTATATTGTGAACATGGCTTCAAGATGAAGAACAACAATAAAAGCGTTGTTCCATTGCTTATTATAACCATGTATTTGTAGAGACTTTGTCTCATTTGCATTTACTCCATATCCCTTCATCGTTAATTGCACACAACACTTTACAGCATTCATTAGTGATGAGCACATAATTGTATTATTAGGTAAGCTTCTGACAGCACAGTTAATGTTCTGACTTCTATCACATCTTTCAATTTGACAGTGTACACAGACCTGTGATGGGGGTATACAGACAAGGAGAGCATGGTGTACAAATGTTAGTAGACATAAATTACCAGACAAAGACTGTTCAGCTTCTAAGAAAACTGTTACCAGGATCTGTAATGATGAACCATGTGCAGAATGGAGAAGTTTTTCTTGGACTGGGGTATTGTTTTTTGTCATAAAAATATTTAAATAAATATGTAAATAATATATTAATTTGTAATGTGTATAATAAATGTATTCAATTTTGTCTTTTATACCCCTGTGATGAAAAATTTGGTCATTTTGTACCATTGTCTGTCCATATTCTGTATGAATAAAAAAACATCTGCACTCACAGACACAAATACATTGCACGGAGCATGTCAGCCACTAGTTTGACTTGTAACAACTATCTATACCTATGTCCACAGTTCCATTGTAAATCTCTTTAAGTTCATTATCATTGATCTAAAGCTTTTTAACCCTACATTCCTTTGATTCTGCATTCATTTTCTGAATTTTGACCTTTGATATTTTGAAACTCAGCATATGGTTTATCATTATACTTTTTATACGACTGCAAAAATTTTGCGGTTGTATTATGTTATGGCGCAGTCGTCGGCGTCGGCGTCTGTGGCCAGCATAACTTTGTTTTTAGTGGACGGATCATCTTCAAATTTCAGTATGTGGTTTCTTGGCATAATGGCTATCCCGGGTTTTAATTTCGGGTTTATGGCCCCACCCGTTTCAGAAAAAGGGGCCAAAAAGGGGTAAAATTGGGTATTTTTGTGTCTGTGGACAGCATAACTTTGGTTCCAGTGAACAGATCATTTTCAAATTTTAGTATGATGTTTCTTGGCACATGCTTTAGCCCGGGCTATAATTTTATGTTCCTGGCCC
>MJUU01021536.1:164782-179156 GCA_002080025.1 Modiolus philippinarum
CTAGTCACTGGCATAGCCAACCACGGAACTGTCAAGTGTGGTGCTTGCAGCTCGTTGTATCAGGGATTGTGAACCTTGATTCATAACTTAAGAACTGTTCACTATGATTGCCGGTGGTCATCCAGTAACATATCTTTATTTATGTCGCCGAAGCCTTAAAATCAACAAAAAATCAACCAAACTCGTCATATTTACGATTGTTTACGTGCCGGCTCTAATCAGCTGTTTTTCAATCCAAAACCGTGTGATAGATGTAACACCGATTCTGATTGGCTAATATCGAGAATATGGTTAACTCCCTTTCGAGAATTTGGATTATCTCCCTTTCAACAACCAAAATCGTGTAAACAAACATTTTTTCGTGCGGATTTCTTCAAAATCGTGTTTTATGCCAAATTTTTGCTTCACGATCGTGACATCGTGACAGAAGGTTAAAATCGTGTAGATCACGCAAAAATCGTGAAAGTTGGCAGGTATGTGCATGTCATATTATCATTTTCAAAAACTTACTTTTCCTACTTGAATCTGCACCAAAAAAATTGTCTGAAGCTTTTAACATAAACTTTTCTGAATATCTTGTTCAAATTTTTTCAAAATGCTAAGTTACATAGTAACCTGTGCACATGTTATTTTCAGATTGATTCATCAAAATTACACCCCACTTATTAGTGATTGGAATATTGGAATATCCTTGTCCATCCATCCGTCCGATATTTTTTTTGTCACAAAATTCTCTCCTCTATTGAAGGGATGAAATTTGGTGAATAAGTTGTGAGGTGAAAGATAATTAAGTGTGCTCCGATATCAACTTCCTGTTTGACTATGCTTTGAATTTTTTGCTGCATTGGTAAATAACAGTGAAATTTTTGTCACAGAATTTATTTTTGAATTATTTTTTTTAGTGTTCATCAACATGTGGTAAAGGTACCAGAAGTCGACTGGTTTACTGTGAGAGCATTACCGGCAACTCTCGTCCAAAGTCTGAATGTTCACATTTAACAGAACCACCATCATCGGAGATTTGTGTAGATAGACCATGTGGTGTGTGGAGATCTGGAGACTGGGGAAAGGTGAGTCATTGTCTAAAACTTAATAGTTTGATAGTTCCTAACTCAAAAGCCAGACTATAAAGTTCAGATTTAGTCCTATATTCTGCCATTGTAGTCTGTCTTTTTCTGTTCTTAACACAAGTGAGTCTGATCACTTGAATGTCTGCACCATTAGCTACTCCAAACAAAAATTCTGCCTACTTACAAATTACTTTTAACTCAGAGTTTAAAATTTTGTGATTACCATATTCCTCATATTAATCAGACCTGCCCCGATAAGCACTCCCCATCCTTAATTTGGTTTGAAAGCATTAAACGCCCGTCAAAGAATATTACTAGAAACTGTTATTTCCGTATTTATTTCATACATTTTATGTCATTGATTTGTTTTTATCAATTGTGCAAGTGTATGCGTCCGAGTTTCCAGTTGTAAGCAATAGAGTTATGATGTTTTTCGTTTGCATTTTGGTATAAACAAGTTACAACTGATCTGCTGTGTTCTTTTCTTCTATTTGTCAAAGATTTGGATAGCTGAAGCATTTTCACATTGATTACATTGTGTACTTATGAAAAATAGAAGTATTTTGCTACAGAGATCATTTTGGAACACAGTTTTTAGCTCGCCTGGCCAAAGGCCATGTGAGCTTTTGCCATCACTCGGCGTCCGGCGTCCGTCCGTTAACTTTTATTCAAAGATCTTCTCCTCTGAAACTACTGGGCCAATACTAACCAAACTTGGCTTGAATCATCACCAGGGTATGCACTTTCAAGTTTGCAATTTTTATGTGCGTAGACCAAACAACATGGCCACTGTTACTAAAAATAGAACATGGGGGGTGAATTGCTGTTTTTTGCAAATTACTCTAAAACCGTTACAGATATAAAAAATCTTACAGAGTAAAAATGATCAGCATGATGAGATCTACCCACTGTGCAATTTTGAAGAAAATCTGAAAACCAGTCTCGGAGTAATAGCCCTTTTTCCATAAAATTTTCAAAATTTTGTATTTTTTATTTTTTATTTCAAAAAGTGTAACAGATAGAGGTCAAGTGTAAATTGGAAAAATGTTCAGCATATCAAGATCTACAGACCCTGGAATTTTGAAGAAAATCCATAAACCCTTGTAGGAGTTATTGCCCTTTTTTTCACCGAATTTTTAAAATTTTGTATTTTTCGTCTTTTATTTCCAACCTATAGAAGATGAAGATTAAGTGAAACATGATGAAATGTTTGCCATGCTGTGGCGACTTCAAAACTGGTGTTGAAAATAGTTTTTTGACAGCCATTTTCAAAATGGCTGCCAAAAAAGGCGGGAAAATTCAACATTGTCCGATTTCAATGAAATTTGGTTTCCCCAAATAGATATTAATGTTGTGACTTCAAAACCTGTGTTGAAAATTGTTTGTTGACCACCATTTTCAAAATGGCCGCCACAAAAGGTGGGAAAATTCAACATTGTCTGATTTCAATGAAATTTGGTTTCCAAATAGATATTGATGTTGCGACTTCAAAACCGGTGTTGAAAATTATTTGTTGACCGCCATTTTCAAAATGGCCTCCGAAAAAGGCTGGAATATTCAACATTGTCCGATTTCAATGAAATTTGATGCGCAGATAGATATTGATGTCACAACTTAAAAACTTATGTTGAAAATTGTTTGCTGACGGCCATTTTCAAAATGGTTGCCAAAAAGGGGGGAAATTTAAACATTGTCCTATTTTAATGAAATTTGGTTTCCAAATAGATATTGATGTTGCGACTTCTGCAAAATCGCTGTTGAAAATTGTTCGTATTTCAAAACTGGTGTTGAAAGTGGTCCTTAGCAAGAATGTTTTTTGTCAAAAAGCGCAACAAAGAAATAATAGTAAAACATGATCAGACTTTAAATACTGCACAAGATATTGGTGGTGTTTGAGGTACTCAAGTTTGAGAGACTGATGATAAACTGTATAACTTACAATGTTACCATGATTTTGGCAACGGAAAGCCAGGTGAGTGATACAGGCTCCTGGGAGCCTCTAGTTGTCTTTCTAAATAGGTGCCCTTTTTTCAAAATTTCTAAGCACCCTGGTCACTTAATACAAGGAAAACGGTAATAATGGGTAAACCTGACATCTTGTATACTGGTGCTCTGCTCAGTTAGGCATGTATGGAGGTAAAAACACAGTTTTTGTGAATTTTGTACAAATTAAAGATAATCTTAAACCTTCATTCATAAATACATTGTTTTGCACATTTAACAGTCTGCTGCTGCAATATTTTCAGAATACACCATCACTCTTTGAATCTTTTACCTTGTAATTTTTGGGTGTGAAACATTGCATATAATTCCTGGGGTGAAACATTATTTTCTGCAGGCCATTGATTTGTTCACAACTTGCAAACACAGTAACAAGTTAATAAATTCTTCAAATACTGCTGTAGACTAATCAAATGAGAAAGAAACAACCTTGTTGAAATGCAATAATCAGCTGATTGGCCTTATCAGACTGCTATTGTGTCAATAGGACTCTGAGCTGAGAGATAAAAAGAGATATAAGGATGATTGAGATAATTACTCAAAATGCTTTGAATTATCACTGTTTTACAGGAGGTTTTTTGGTGCAGTAGATTACAATCTCAGCATCTAACAGACTGTATTGTCTGTCTGACTTAAACAGTGGTTTAAAAACAGTTTACATTTACCTGCAGTTTTGTTTACAGTTATAAGTAGAGTAAATTGGAAAGGCTTTGAATCAAAACTTTATAGTGTTAAGGCCTACTTACATGTATCAATGACTAAAAAAGATTTTAGAACAGGTATAAGTGATAATTATTTTGAAAAAGTTGTACAAGTTGTTAGAGAGGTTGGAGATAGGGAAAAAGATCAATACGATATCTGTTATGTACTATTTTACCCATTTTTACTTTTCAAGAAAATTCAAGATATCTATTTATCAGGGATTTATTGCAGATTTCCACTGTTGACTGTCCATAATTGTCCATTACAATTCTTTGTTAAGCAGTGGTATTTGGCATACAGTTGGCCATTTCTGCTTTATTCTTGGGGTCAGAAAACTAATCCATCATATTATGTGTACCATCAGTTATAAGTTTTCATAAAATAGAACAGATTTGTAGAATGGTATTTTTCCTGCTCTTCTTATATGCACATTATCTGAGAATTTTGAAAATATGCATCAATTACATAATTTTGATCATATTATTGGTACATTGGATGTCAAATATTACGGTAAGAAAAATGAAATCATTAATACCAATAAGCAGATATGTTTTACTCCAGATACTATAGATTATGGTATAATTTGGTATCTTTTAAGAACCAGCATGCTTTAAGAGGTGTGGTTGAAGTGATAATCTCCTTCAGATCATCCTAATCTTTTTGATTTACCTGTTGCTACCAAACAAAAATAGATAATAATCAGGATAATTTTAGCTTCTAATCTTTACATTTCTAGGTCTGTTGTATTCAGAACTATTTAATTTTGGAAAAATCAGGGTTCTAGTGGAGAGGTTTTTCTTTAAAATAGAATACTGTAAATTAAAAAGATATTGTTGGTGTTTTTGGTTGCAAAAGTGTATAAATGAATGCAATAATTAATACAAAAGATTTTAATGATGGATTGGTGCATTATTTTATGAATTGTCTTCCTTCCAATGAATGCTAATATAAAATTGCTATCACGACACAAATATGCTTTCCATTTTTTCCCAAAAAGAAGATAAATGATAGTCCTTAGGAAAAGTCATGAATGTTTTTAGTTTGAGGGAAATTGTTGTAATTTTCAGTTTAAGTTTGATAAATTGACTGTTTCATTCTCACCCTCATCTCGGGAATACTTCAGACATAGCTCTTGTAACTATAATTTAATTTGATCATTTTGTGCCAAATTTTCCAGCCTTGTTGACAGAAGCTATTTACACTTGGAGAATGGTATACATAGTTATAATGTCTGTTAAAATTACATGAAGAGAAAGGGCTATGTTGTGTTTGGGGCAGAAGTGGAAAGGAGAGGACTTAGTTTTATATGCCCCCCCCCCTCATTTGAAAAGAAATAATTGTTAGTAAAATGATTTGTTTTACTTAATTTGTTATAGAGAGGATTGACTAAGGAGGTCATTGCATACTTATGACTCCTGAAAAAGAGTTGTATAGTTATTCCTTTATAAGTGCAAAAGTTTTGGTGAAAGGTTTTGGTAAAATTTTACACAAAGGAAGTTTTTCAGATGTGCTTGAAGGAATATAATCATTGTCCAACACTATGAAGGGGAGATAATTTGATACATCCTTTAACTTGAGGACGTGAGATTGTGGAGGATTTGTTACAGTCACCTTTATAGTGACAGTTCTTGCTACTGGTTTGGTGTAACCAATAGGACTGATTTTAGCATTATTTGAAATTTATAAAGTCACACATTTGTTTCAATATACACCATTATGAATAATATGAACCAATTTTATTTCTTTAATTTAAAGTTATGTGTTATTTCTTGAGCATTGTGACACTTTTTGTCTCGCCTGCGACGTGACGGATGTCGCGAAGGCGAGACATAGCGACCATAGATTCCGTCGTCGACGTCAACATTGGGTTAACCCAAATGTTAAACTTTTTTGGAACTTCAATAACTTTCTGAAATCTTGCTCAATAGCATTGAATTTTTGACACAATATTCAGTACAACTTCATTATTTAATCCCAGGTATAATTTTGAAAAAANGTGGAAAGGAGAGGACTTAGTTTTATATGCCCCCCCCCCCCAAAAAAAAAATCATTTGAAAAGAAATAATTGTTAGTAAAATGATTTGTTTTACTTAATTTGTTATAGTGAGGATTGACTAAGGAGGTCATTGCATACTTATGACTCCTGAAAAAGAGTTGTATAGTTATTCCTTTATAAATGCAACACCTCTTTAATCACTTTAAGGTTTTGGTGAAAGGTTTTGGTAAAATTTTACACAAAGGAAGTTTTTCAGATGTGCATGAAGGATTATAATCATTGTCCAACAATATGAAGGGGAGATAATTTGATACATCCTTTAACTTGAGGACGTGAGATTGTGGAGGACATCTGTTTGTGGCTTTGTTACAGTCACCTCTATAGTGACAGTTCTTGCTACTGGTTTGGTGTAACCAATAGGACTGATTTTAGCATTATTTAAAATTTATAAAGTCACCCATTTGTTTCAATATACACTATTATGAATAATATGAACCCATTTTATTTCTTTAATTTAAAGTTATGTGTTATTTCTTGAGCATTGTGACACTTTTTGTCTCGGCTGCGACGCGACGAATGTCGCAAGGCAAGACATAGCGACCATAGATTCCGTCGTCGTCGTCGTCATCGACGTCAACATTGGGTTATCCCAAACGTTAAACTTTTTTGGAACTTCAATAACTTTCTGAAATCTCGCTCAATAGCATTGAATTTTTGACACAATATTAAGTACAACTTCATTATTGAATCCCAGGTATAATTTTGAAAAAAATAATTCCAATTTTTCTGTATTTTGCCATTTGTTGGACTTAATTTCTTCAAATAATTTTTTTTGTTTTCACTATATCTCAACACCTACATGCCATAGAGGGGTGGTGATTGGTAAGTGGTTACATCTTTAGTAGTAACCAACATCCATTTCAGAATTATGTCACCTTGACCTATATTTTCCGCATCAATGAATTTGACTACATTTTCACTTTGGTCCATAGTATCAACAAAGCTTAAACAAAATTGGAACTTAGGAAATTTAATTTTGACATAGAATTGTTGCATGTAGTCTATAGATAAGCAATAAACTTTCAGGATTTTATTCTGGTTCCAACTTTGGTAAATTTCCTGAAAATGTCAAAGACTAACAATTTTTGGAATTTTTGCATGCAATCAAATATTTTAGCAATTTTTATACGCCTGTCTAATGACGGACGTATTATGGTATACCGATGTCCGATTGTCCATCTGTCTGTCTGTCCGTCCGTTTCATATGTGGCGCTCTAACTTGACAACCCTTTGGCCAATTCACTTCAAACTTTGTTGAGGTATTGGATATGATGGCCTCACGATCTTTTTACTTTTTCGTGAAATTTCCATTTTTCTTGCAAGAGTTATGGGACTTTATTCATCAATTTTAAGGCAATTTTTTACATGACGCACTCTAACTTGTCAACCCTTTGGCCAATTCACTTCAAACTTTGTAGAGGTATTGGATATGATAGTCTCACAATCTGGATACTTTTTCGTGAAATTTCCATTTTTATTGCAAGAGTTATGGGACTTTATTCGTCAATTTTAAGGCAATATTTAACATGTCACACTCTAACTTGTCAACCCTTTGGCCAATTCACTTCAAACTTTGTAGAGGTATTGGATATGATGGTCTCACGATCTGTATACTTTTTCGTGAAATTTCCATTTTTCTTGCAAGAGTTATGGGACTTTATTCGTCAATTTTAAGGCAATATTTAACATGTCGCGCTCTAACTTGACAACCCTTTGGCCAATCCACTTCAAACTTTGTAGAGGTATTGGATATGATGGCCTCACGATCTGTATACTTTTTCGTGAAATTTCCATTTTTTTGCAAGAGTTATGGGACTTTATTCGTCAATTTTAAGGCAATTTTTTACATGTCGCGCTCTAACTTGACAACCCTTTGGCCAATTCACTTCAAACTTTGTAGAGGTATTGGATATGACGGCCTCACGATCTGTTTACTTTTTCGTGAAATTTCCACTTTTCTTGCAAGAGTTATGGGACTTTATTCATCAATTTTAAGACAATTTTTTACATGTTGCGCTCTAACTTGACAACCCTTTGGCCAATTCACTTCAAACTTTGTAGAGGTATTGGATATGATGGCCTCACAATCTGTATACTTTTTCGTGAAATTTCCATTTTTCTTGCAAGAGTTATGGGACTTTGTTTTCAATTTTAAGGCAATTTTTTTTACATGTTGCGCTCTTACTGATAAGTACTTTGATCGGCTCACTTTAAACTTTGCAGATTAATTTCTTAAAGAGAAATCAAGCTTAAGTACAGGTGCTTCTGAATTGAGAACCCCTTACCTAAATCACTTAAAGTTTTGAAGGGTGACGACGGGCGTATCATGCGACTTGGCGCAGCTGTTTATTCATACCAGACACAATTCTGAAAACTTAAGAATTAAAAATATGGTTCCAATTTCGGTAAATTTCCTGCAACTCTCAAAGACTAGCAGTTTTTGGGAATTCTTGTTAGCAACCATGCTTTTAGATTGAATTTTAGTGAAAACAAAAATTTTCAATGCCTACATTTCAAAAATTTTGATTCCAATTTTGGTAAATTTCCTGATAATCTCAAACTGAGTCAAAGACGAGCAATTTTTTGAAATTTTTGTTAGCAACCTTGCCTTTTGGATGAATTTTTGTTAAAACAAATATTTCCAATGGATAAATTTAAAAAATTATTGGTTCCAATTTTGTTAAATTTCCTGATACTCTCAAAGACCAGTTATTTCTTAGCATTTTTAGTAACCACATCTTAATATACCGGTAGGCCAAATTATAATGAAAGCGGAGTGAGCAGGCGAGACACCAGGTTCCGCGGAACCTTACAAATTATTCTGTCAGTCAGTCAAATCATTCTTGCCTAAACAGAGAGATTTTTCCAGGGATAGATTCTTAAAACATTTTTGAGATGCAACAGCTTACATTACCTGAACAGCATGATAAGCACGAACTGGTGATAAAAACTCCACAGGGAATTTTAATTTTTGTAATTGAGCTTCTAGCAGGTGATTATATTTATTATATTGGCAACAACAGAATTTAATGATAGTAATATATTAAATTTACTTAGTTTTTAAGTGTAAATTTGAATTGAGTTGATGAACAGAATTATTTAAAAGATTATCTAAGAGGATGCAGGGGCATAGAAACGACAAGTTTATGGTATGGTTAGAGTACAAAACTGTAAATCTGTTCAAGCCACTGATTATTCTTTTTCCTCCCTGCACAGTCATGGAAGACCTCAAGGATCACTCCATCATCTGTTTGATCATTCACCTGCCAGATGTTTTCCTTGGAGCATTTTGAATAAAACTATTTCATGAAAATAAAGTAAATTTGTGATTGCAAAATATACATGTAATTGCAAAACTTTCATTGTACTATTGTTCATTGCAAAGTCATTAGGAGTGTTAAAAAGTGCAAAATCTGGGACAACTCGTGGGAGGGGGCATATTGTACTTTCTGTATCAACTTGTGTCTGTATCTGTCTTTTGCCCTAGATTTTACTTAGTTGTCAGCCTTACTTCTCCTACATGTTTCTTGTAGGAAGATTAAGTGTTGTAAATAAATTTTGTGTATCTCAAAAATGTGCACCAAGGGTTTTTTTACTACACTAAAAAAAACTACCAATTAACAAAATTTAGTAGTCCTTCCTCAAACTTACTCGCCTTGGGATACAAGACCATTCTAATTGTCGAAACCCCGGCACCGTGGTGAAGATTTTGATATTTGTATATTTTTACAGAAGATACAAAATGTTGAAGTCTTTTCATTGGATGTTAAACCTATAGTATAATATGTGAATAGAAAGAAATAATTCGGTTTTGTCATTATCATTGTATTATTATCTTTCAGTGCACAAAAACTTGTGGAGAAGGGGAAGAAATCAGACAGGTAGCATGCTTTCTTCCTGGACATCAGCGTGGACAGTATTCAGATTGTGATCCTGATACAAAACCAGAATCCCTCAGGAAATGTCATCGTTCAGATTGTCCAGTTACAAGTTATAGAAGTGGAGGAGGAGCTCACTGGAGAACAGGACCTTGGTCAGGGGTAAACATTGAAGAATTTTGGGGTAGTGATAATTTTCAAAAGGACTTTGCATATAAAAAGGGGACAAAGGCAAGACTAATGTCAATATTGGTATACTAATTCATCACTTGCAATAAGTATATGTTTATGAAAAAGAAAATCTGCCAAAAAATTAAATTTAATTACATCTATCCATTACATTTTTACATTATTTTTCAGTGTTCCTCATCATGTAATAGTGGTACTCAAAGAAGACAAGTTGTTTGTCAGGATGAATTTGGTATCAGTGATTTATGTGATCAGAGCACAAAACCTGTTGAAGTACAAAAATGTAACACTGGGTCCTGTCCTGCATGGAATACTGGTGTTTGGTCTAAGGTAAGGTATTGATGTTGATCAGTTTCAGTCTCAAATTACTCTCTTGTGTGTGCAGAACTGTAGGTAAATCTTACCCAAGCACTGATATTTGTCACACCAAAGGTAGTTGTTTAAGGTCAGACTCCACTTAATATTTTCCATAGATGGCCATTATAACGTTTTGTGGATTTTCTTAGTTACCTGAATTCATTTTATGCGGCAATATGATTTTCTCAAAGCGGCATCTCATATCTAAGCAATGACCCAACTTTAAAGTCTACTAAGAAATTTCTATCACCTGTCCCATCTGGGTTAGCAAATTACCAACTTTGCCTGTGGGATTCTTGGACATGCATGTTCTCATTGATGAGGCTTTGGTATTTTTCACATGCAATCAAAATGCTGGTCAATCAGGAAGTATTTCATGATCACATGAGCATTTTAAAACTCAGATATTTCAATATTGACAGTTTTATATGCAAAGTGAAAGTAGCATGGCTGTGTTAATACAAGTACTACTATTGACTATGTTTGCAGTTGATTGATCATTTAGTAGAGTCTAACCTTAAATGGATTGTGGTGTGGTAGATTCTTTGCTGTACCAAAAATACCAAATGTAAAAAGCACCTTTAAATGCATCTTAATCTGTGTAAATGCAGGTGCTTAAATCACTTTATTCACTATTTAAAACCACAAAATATTTTAACAGATAAATTTGTATGTTATTTGGATGGTCAGTAGATGTTCATTTTGTATTCAGAAAATAGGCACACAAAATGATTTGACACAAAAATCTGCTACTTATTTCATATGGTAAATAAAAATTGGTGCTTTGATAATAGAGAGGTTTTTATATTTCAGTGCTCTGTATCATGTGGCCGTGATGGGATACAAACACGCAGGGTTTTATGTCAGCTTTCAAATGGACATGTTCTCTCAGATGGCCAGTGTAACATGACTATCAGACCTTCACACAAACAGCTGTGCAATAGTGGTCCATGTAGTACAAAACGTAGATGGCGCATCAGTCAGTGGTCTTCGGTAAGATATAGAAAATGGTATTATCATTATTATCAATACTTGCAGCGAAGAAGTCGATTCAGTAGAAGACAAAGGAGGAGAAGATGGCGATATTAAGCTTTGTATTTACTACCTCTTAATGATAAATCAGGTTCTTTTGGTAAAATATTGATAAATATCATATTCCCTGTCTGTGCCCTATATCCCCTTCGCCTGATGGCTCAGTGGATATAAAACACAGACAGGGAATATGAACCTGTATCCCCTATGAAGATTCCCAAATAACTTTTATAATCTGCTAGAAGTGCTATCATTTTTCTTTTAAAAGAGTTTTGAAATTGAAATTTTGCTACCACGGGGATATCCCCTGTCAAGGTAACCAGGATTACCTTGATATTTCACTTCAGCAGAACATAGTCAATATGTTGTCTGTGTAAAAACATTACTTTGTTGCAATATTTTGTTTTGACATAAGATGTTGGGGGAAATTTAGGTGAACTTCACAGATCCTTTCCTTACCCATACATTAGCAGTTTAGCCATGTTGCCTGACAATATATTATTTGCATTGAGAATACATACAAAAAAGATATGTGTTCACATATTTTTATAACCCCCAAGCGCTTGACTTGAAAAGTGGGTTTCTATCATTTTTAAAGATTTTATAAGAACACCCAATTGTAATTAACCTTTTTTCATGAATCAGTGATATTTTTATTGCCACAAAGTCAAAGCTAAAGGTACTTTGACTATATATATTTAATTCTTTTGATGCTGTCAGTGATAAGGGTGACTACATTTGGTATCTTTGTAATGTGACGTAGGTATCCACCTTGTATATATACATATGACGTTAAGAAAAAATGTATACACCTGATTATCAGTATAATAGAGATTTATTACAGGTGTAACATAGTAACCTTGAAATATCTTGTTGCCAGCTGGAATGTTCCCCAGTGTTACGTGATCTTCACTATACACACTGTTATAGTAGAATAGTAGACACTTTCATAGCATCAACAATCTTTTCATTAAAAGCTCATTTTCTAATGTTGGTTAAAATTCTCTTTTTGTACCCCACCACATGTAATGGCAAGGTATTATATGATACCCTCAGTGGTGTGTCCATCCGTCCATCTGTCCGTCTCCCCGAAGATTTCTGACAGATAACCTGCGGAATTCAATATCATATGGTGTTCAAACTTGGCTGAGTTTGAATTTGGGTTCAGAGGTCCAAGGGCTCTGGAGGTATGCCCCTTGAAACTTTGAAATTTGGTAAAACATGGCAGGGTATCATGTAATGCACCATTACTATTTTTACTTTCTGTTCTGATTAATTTTAATTTAATTTAATGCTTTATTTATTTTATGAGGATTACAAACAGCCCAAAGGCTACAAAGTTGCTCTCCTCAATTTTAATTTTTGATTAATTTTGATACTGACTAGTGAAAATCTTCCGCATAAATAGCTGGATCTTGGTTCAGCCACAAAAGATCTAGATGCTTGACAAGAATTTGATTTTATTCTTGCACATTATGTTAGCCAATGATCATCCGATGGCCAAAACAAATGATTGCATATAGCATCACTTTGAATATTTTAACACTTTCTTTATTTCTGATGTATAGTTTGCCCTCCACTTTGCATATTGAATTCTTTCTCTAGATCATTGTTGATTATGTAAGATGGACAAATATCATCCACAAGCATTTATCATATTTTTTTTCAGTGGAAAGTTGTATTAAGTGTTTTAGTCAATTTTTTTTTATCATGTCATATTGTTTATGTTTTACTTTATTTCATGATATTACAAATCATAAAGGACCTTTTAGGCATTTATTCCTCAGAAAAATCAAATTCAAAAATAATACATTTCTTCCTAACCAATGGATTTCCTTTGCGATAGTTTGTAAAAATGAAATATCTTTAGATATAGAGTTTGACCTTAATTTCTCGGCTCAGGTGATCACATTCAATGTATCAGTTTAAAACCAGTAGAATGCAGCTCTTTGTATTTCAGTTTGGTCTGCTAAGTTTCCTTTCAAATTAGAGTTTTGCAGATTGAGAATTTTGTTTTTTTTATCTTTTTATTGGGAAACTGCCATTTGTTTTAGGAGATAGACCTCACGTTTGGTAGTTAAGTCACATAAGCATTACCAGATATGAACAGGAACTTTACACAACACAACAGATAAAAATAGGGCAGACAGTCTATGGTTTATATTTTTCCACTAATTTCACATAAATTTTGTTTTTTCTCACATCAATCATTTGATGATTACATCCTTACATTTTACTCTTAAGTATTTATTATGAAGGTGTGAACTGTTTGTTTGATCTTCTGTTCAAAGTTGTCTTTTTCCTCCATAAACCTTTTCTTCACAGTGTGTTCTTATATAATAGCCTGTCTTCACTCAGACTGTCCCGATGACGTCATTAAGTAGAAAACAAGGTTAATTCCACTCATATTTTTTCATTATTTATCAACAAATCATTTAGTTGCATATTTCAATTAGTATAAACCTTGATTTTTTATTAATTGTGATTTTCATCAAAAGAGGTTGAGAACCATAAGGTGTAAAAAGCAAATGCGAAACATATTCCAATATCATGGAGGTCATTTTATTAGAAAATTTCAAAGAGTTGATACAAGTTGGATTCTTAGAACACAATAACAAACCACTTTGAGAGGACCTTGGACTCTTCATAACTAAAATTCCATACACTGAGAAGTATCAAATAAGTCTTTGAAGTGATGGTAAAAAAAATAATTAAAACAATGATGTCTGATGATAGGAACTGATTTCTTTTTACATGTTAAAACTAATTAGTTATCTGTAGAGGAAGTTATAATGATGCAATGGTTATGAAATATTTGGCAAGACAGGTGTTTCTCATTCCAGAGTCCTTTGGCATCTTACTGTTGTGATATTTTACCTGTAAACAAGCCAATGAGAACATATATTATACAAATATTTTCAATGATGGGATATATTTTTAATTGTTTTCATTGCCCAGCTGTCGAAGTTATTGTTCGATGAATGAAAGCCACAAAGAATGTGTACAGAGAGGTAAAAGGCCTACTCGTACAACCTTCCTTTCTTTTGCTGTTCCATTGAAATTTGAATTTTTTTGTTTTATGATGTCCT